>JAJIBD010032600.1:0-79774 GCA_021461705.1 Cryptotis parvus | reverse complement strand
CCATTGGTCAAGCAAATGGAAGCAAAGATAAATAAATAGGACTACATCAAATTAAGAACATTCTGCACTATAAAGGAATGAAACTAGAAATAAAAGACAACCTACAGATTGCGAGAAAACATTTGTATACCAATCATCTGACTAATAGTCAATATCCAAGATAGGAAAAAGTATTTGTAAAACTTAACAAGAACAAATGACCCTGTCAAAAAAATGGAGAGAAGAAATGAATAGATGCTTTCTCACAGAAGACATACAGATGGCTAATAGGTATATAAAAATGTTTTATATCACTTAGCATCTTAGACATTGACATCACTCAAAAACAGTAAAACTAGTATACTTAAAATGAACAAAAATAACTAATCTTAGCATGGAAGTGTGGTAAAGGAACCCTCTCCCCCCACTGGTTTGAATGTTAACTAACTCAACCTCTTTAAAAAACAATATGGACACTTATAAAAACGAATAAAAAGAATTGAGCTTCCGCATGACCTAAAATTCCAATTCTGGGCATCTACCAAAAACACCATTTCAAATAAACATTTACAACTGATTTTACAGTAGCCAAGATATGAAAACCAAGTGTATAATAGATGACCGATTTAAAAAAAACAACAACTGTGGTTTATATACACAATGAAGTGTATATGTACTCAGCCAAAAAGAAAAAAAATTACTACAAGGATGAAACTACAAAATTTGATGTTGAATGTAGTCAGTCAGAAAAAGAGGGACAAATTGGTCTTTCTGATATGTTGTATACCTAGAAACACAATGTGGAAATAACAGAGTCAAAAGCAATAGAACCTAAGAACTAGTTTTCTTAACTAAGTGTATCAAGGGTGGGAGGGTGGGGCAGAGAAATGGTTGAAGGGGACTCTGACAATGATGGAATGAAACAGATACCTTAGGAGAAAGATGTGGTGTTTGAGTGTTGAATACATGAAACCCTCCCATTACAGTACTGTTAATCATGGCACTTCAAAATAAAGGAGACAGGTATTATTTCACACACAATATCTCAGTTTGGTTCCAGAATAACCAATTGAATTAGTGTTTACTCCTGGGAAAATCTGGAAGCTACAACTTTGAGTCTTACTAAAATTTTATCATCAGGTGTTCAATTTTGAATGCATTTTAATTTAAAAGCTTATTTTATGTTATCATAGTAAAATCATTCATTCATGATAATTTAGCCAACAGTTGCCTGATAAATGTAAATGAGATTTGCATTTCATTTACTTATTGTTTCATCTCTGAATGCAGCAGTTATGTGTACCTAGGTCGAGAAATCAACATGATGAACGACCTAAAACCTGAGCTGTGCAGGAGGAAGAGAGCAGCATGGAATGCCTTCAAAGGCATCGAAGAAATAGCTAAAAAGGACAAAGAACCTCCGGCTCTGGGCATATCTTTTTGACTCCACTGTTCTCCCTGCATTAACATACGACTCAGAGACCTGGGCCCTACGAAAGCAGGATGAGAATGCTATTCGGGTCTCCCAGAGAGGAATCGAAAGAGCTATGCTTGGAATATCACGCCTCACTCAAGTGAGAGAAGGAATCCGGAGTTCTGACCTCCGTCACTATTCCAGAATCAGGGACGCTGTCTCATTTGCCAAGGCATCGAAAATCAGATGGGCTGGACATGTAATGCGATTTGGAGACAACCGCTGGACTAGAGCCATTACCGACTGGATCCCACGGGATGTCAAAAGATCACGTGGCCACCCACCTACAAGATGGTCAGACTTCCTTGTAAAGACCCTGAAGGAATGGTTTGAGGCTCTTCATATTTCTGAATCAACCAGATGCCATTGGGTTACATTGGCACATGATAGGGTCCAATGGAAATGTTACTGGCGCCCACTTCGAGCACATCCATGAATAACGGGATTCAAGTGATCAAGTGATCAAGTGATTGTTTGTGGTGGAATTTATTCTTGACTCTGCACTTTGAGATCATTCCTGGCATTGTTCAGGGAACCACATGCAGTGCTAGGCATTGACCTCGGGTGCTTTACTTAGCGTACTCTATTTTTGGTGCCAGCCTTGCATGTGGGTGACGTAGATTCTATCCCTATCATCACCTATGGTCCCCTGAGCACCAGTAGGAGTGGTACCTGACTCAGTTGATTTGAGCACCACTGGGGTGCCCTAAAACAAAATTTTTATATGGTGATTTATTTGTAACCTTGACATTTTTTATGTTGCATTTGAAATCTTTGCTGCTTGGTTGAATGGGCAATGAAGCAATGTTTCATACTAACTTGTGTTTTAAAATTTTATATCTGTCAAAACATTCCAGAAACCAAAATCCTAAGAATAAAGCCTTAATTTCTTAAAAAAGAAAATCGATATGGGAAGGCTTAGAAGAAAGCACAAAGCACCCAGAAATTAATTGTTCCCTTTATTTGTGGAAAGAAAATAAGTAGAATTCATAAGAATCAGACCTATCTGCTATGTTGAAACTTCATGGGAAGCCTTGTTACATACAGAAATACGTTTGACATTTTTAACATAAGTGAGAATGATACTATTGGTAATTTCAGATCCTGCGGAATACCTCATAAATGTATGACATAGCTTGGTCTATTTTGATTACTCTAAAATGATATGGCACAAAAGTGAGCAAATATCCTTGGAATTTTTTTAATGATAAAGTAATTATGAACATTGTGAAGTCATTTTCAATTCACCGATATGATCATTTAAGGCTATCATGTTGAAAAGAATTCATGGATAAAAAATGAATTTTTTTTTGAGAGACAGATTTATCATGGAATTGAGGATTTTAAAAATGCAGACTATGGAAAACTTTTCACTAATTATGGAAATTGAGATTTTTATTTATGGCATTAAGTGAATGATTGAAAATGGATAAAATTTATAACCTATCTGTTTAAAAGCAATGTGGTTTTTTCCCCAGATTTAGGAACTTTTCCTTTCAAGCCATGACCTTTAAAAATCTGATAGGCTGAATGGTTATGTGAATAAAATTGAAACAGTTTCCTTTTCTCTCTATGATGCCATTAGAACATGAAAACTTTTAGTATGCATTTTCATTCTTCCTAGAAATGTGTTGATTTGCATAAGTACAGGGAAAACTCTCTGTAAATTGTAATTTGGAAACTGAGGTTTGACTGAAATGTCAGAGAGCATACTGCTTCAGTATCAAGTCTGAGCTCAGAAGCTAACAAAGAAAACTGTCTGATACCTCACTTATATGGTGCTGATCTACTTATTATATTTTCGATTTACTTCTATTTGTAACTTATCCTTCCCTTTTTTTTTTGTTTGTTTGTCTGGAGGTCATACCTGGCAGTGCTCAGGGCATACTCATAACTCTGCTCAGGGATCACTCCTCGTGGGACTCAAAGGACATATGAGAGGTCAGCAGTGTGCAAGGCAAGCTGACTCAACTCCTCTCTTACTATCTCCGTGGCTTCTCACCCTTTTTCTTTGCCAACAAAATTCAGCCTTTGCTGACCCTGTTAAGTAGGAAGGAGCTATGTTTTCTCATGATTTTATAATGTTAACAACTGATAATAAGGAATTAAAACTGACCTTGAAGAAATCACGAGTTTAATTCAAAATTAAAAACCAGCAAACTCTTCTGGGCTGGGAAATGTAGTTTGACTCTCAGGGTTGGGTTGAGTTATTTATTAAATATCTAATTCAAAGGAAACTATGAAGTCACACTAAATGAAATATACACAAGGAAATAGAGGCACATATCCTACTTATAGGTCATAAGGATTAGTAAGCTCAAAATCCTCTAGTTTAAGACATCTTTTATAGGGTAGAATTAAAATAATATTTCTGATGCATTAGATTCCTAACTACTATTATGATAATTTTAGTTTTTATAGTTTTAAAAGACATTACTAGAAAGTTTCAAAGTATATATGTCAATTGCACTGTATTTCAATTGGGTGTTGTTGCTCTAGAGAAACTGACATCCATAAAATAGATGTTTGGGATACCCTGGGTGCAGTTGAGAAATTAAGACCTACTTTGAGCACCCATCACCTGCAAATTCTCAGTGTGCTAGAAATGAAACAGGATGGTCTGGGATTTGCTGGTACCTCTGGTGGAGGGGAGGGGGTGATAGAGTTCTAGAGGAGGTCGTTCTGAGAAAACTGGGGAGAGAAATACCCAGTTCCTGCTGTTTTCCACAAAGAGGAAAAGAGTATAAATGCGCCACTCTCCCCCAACCTTTCCCAGTGCCAGGAAGCAGCTTGGAGTGTTACTTAGTATTCTGCATGGGTGCCGTGACTGACACAGCAATTATAGGTTTTTGCATTGTTTATGCCTCTCCAAAAACATAGCCTAGTGCTTTGAACCAGGGGCTAGGAGGATCTGCTAAGTTTCATTACAATGTATAATTGTATTTACCCTCTCCAGGCCTCCCGGACTATTGGTGTCTTGCACAGCTTTAATACCATTCACTTTTCTCCATTGATTAAATGAATGAAAAAAGAAGGAAAATCAAATCATTTTTCTAAAAATAGCTTTGGTTCATTAACAGAAAACCACCTAAGTTTCTGTCACTTTACATGTTCTCTGTTCTTATCTGGGACTTTGCAACTAGCTGTTTGTGTCTGGATTGGAGAACACCCAGCAGGTCTCTAGCTAAGGGATAGAGCCTGTTGCCCTGACTCAATCACCCGCAGACTCCAAGATAGAAGTGCCTCTACTAGTGCCCTGAGGGTGGGTAAACAACTCTGCCTCATTCATCTCTGTTGAATAGGAACTGATTTATGCTTGTTTATAACACATAGACTTTACTTCTGTTCGGGATGCTTTTACTCAGAGCTGAGGGCCCTTTTATAATAAGCTCTTCATAGTGGTAGTTCTATATCAAAATAACAAAATAACCCATTTACTATTAAGTTTGCTCATTGTTTTCATGAGAAAGACAACATTTTTTCTTTCTTTAAAAAAGATATTTTACTTTACTAAAATATCTAAGGAAACTTTGATGTAGTTTCTCGTACCTCATCTTCAATATTAGCCCAGATTCACCCCTTACATACTTCCTAGACTCCAGCTCAATTCAGTGCTCAATTTAAAAACTGCCTTTTACTTTTCCTCTTAAATCACTAAATAATGGTATTGCTGGTATTGAAAAAATACTTTCACTATTTTTCTCTGTGACCATCAGTTGTGTTCAAGTCATTGTCGTTTCTAATCTAGGCCACTAGATAACAACCTAATCAATCTTCTCACATTCCTTACTTAAGTAGTGGCTAGAACAACTTACATAAAGTTTAAGCTGTATCATATAATCCTCCCTTTAAAGTTTACCAAAGATTCACCCTGAACTTGGAGTGGGACTTCTTCTTTCGTTCTCTTTTCCACACAAGAACTTGACATACCAGCTATAACTCACAGCATTCTCCTTTGCTCCCCATGCTCTCTATATATTAGCCTTTCTTTCACTTTCAATTGTTCTCTTCTTCCAATATACCAAGCTCTCTCTGCTCACAGTCTTTGTCCTGCTGATTCTTCTTATTGATCTGCTCTCATTTGAACTCTCAAAGGGTTAATAATTCATTCTTTACTTTTAGTCTATGTTCTCTGACCATTCTTATAGTATCCTCTTTCCCAAACCTTCTCTCCCCAGAAGTTCTCTTTCATTCACTACATTCTGTAATTAACCTTTCTATTTTTGGAATCCTTTGACTTTTTCATGACCTCTCTGAAGGCATCTCTTCAGACCATTAGCCTTCCACCCAGTGCACTCTACATGCCTGGATCTTAGATTTATATTTGCTGAATGAATGAAGAATTGAATTAATGAATGCATGCAAATATTCAGAGTTCCACTCTTTTTCCTAGGCCCCAAAGGTCTCACTATTTTGCCTAAACCAAGGACTCATTCCTGCCTTAGGATTTCCAAACACGGTGTTGGTCATAGACCCCTTTCTGCCAAAGACTTAACTGTGTTTAGTGTAGAATAAAAACCTAATACTTCTGCCAAAATCTCTGGTTTTTATACTTGCAAAAAAGAATGACTCCTTGGTGTATTCATTTCTTGCAGGAAAATGGGGCAACTCTTAAGGAACAGGATTCAGAAAAAGAAACTACTTTTATGTGGATTTTGAAGATTTTGGGGCTTTTGGTGAAGTTAGGGTTGTCAAAAAGATGTAGGTTTATGCTTATATACTCTATATTCGCTTTCTAACATATCATTGTTCATACTTTAAATACCATAACTTTGTACCAGGTTTTACAAAGTTATGCATTATAAAGTTGGTACAGGATTTTGATGTCCCAACACCAGTCCCATCACCTGAGTGACCTTCTTTCTACCATTGTTCCCAGTTTCCCAACCACCCCCTAAGTCCCCCCGCAGCAAGCACACAATAACTTGTTTATATTGCATTTTGCAACAAAATGACTATAGAAATTATCAAAATTACTTCCGTAAAAGAAAATTTGTGAAAATTGTTACATCTCACCACAGTGTTATTAAGTTTTTGTCTGAGGTGTATTAAGCTATTAATATATTATAGTTACAGGTATATTATAGTTGAGTCTTCTGTGTTATTGTTTTTGTTAAGCACGTTTAGTTTTCTGGGAGAATTGTCTATTCCCCATATTCAATTCTTGTGATACATAAAGTCATTCTGTCTCCTGGAAAGAGGTTGGGTATTAAGAAGCTATTCTTGGGGTCTGATTCTTCCCTACCATACGGCTCTACGGAAGGCGGACCCAGAAGTGGGCTGTTTTCAAGGTAATAAAACTTTCTAAAGCCCAAATGGTTACATCCACAAGAGTACTAGACAGGATAGGATGTGACTGGTCTTCTGACTACTTTGTTGCAATGGCTCAGGATGCTTTTAGTGCTTTGTATCCCATCTATCCAGAAATGTATAAAAGGCCTAAGCTATGCTGAGTAAAGGAGAACTGCTCTTCAGAACTCCCTGCTGCGTTGGCGTCTTTTTTTCTTCCCTTTCTCAGCAGCAGCAAGGCAGAGTTTCTCCCACGTCCATTCCACTCTTTTTCGCAGGGATGAAGTCCAGCAAGATCTAGGTCTCCCTCATTCATGCCGGTGGCTGCTGGCCAGGGCCCCCAACAGAAGACAGTTGACTCATAGTTGGTCAGAGTATCCCTGGTTATGTGACTCAAGAAAATATGAAAAAAAAGCCTTTCTAGGTAGGATTTGTGCTTCGGGAAAGTTTTAATATAGAAGAACTGCCTTTTTACTTAGTTTTATTTAGTATAATATAGCCTCATAGTTACTGGTAAGGTTTTTACCATTTTAAAAGATATCCTGATTAGAGAGAATCTGATACTAAATGAAGTAGGGATAAGAAAGGGAGAGAAAAAATAGAATCCCTTTGATAATACTTTGACTTTGAGCCCTTGTATTTATGTCTGAAAATTGAACTCCTTTTTTGATCTTCAGAAAAATTTAAATTTGAGTGTTATATTGAACTATCAAAATATTGACTAATATAATAGATATCATATATCAAAAGTAAAGGGAATGGTAAAGAATCATAACTATAGAGCTATAAATTCATTGGTACCCAACAAAGTACAATATCAGCAAGCTGATGATTACAGCACAGCAGAGATTATTTGCAGAGGGGTCATTGATAACCTGAAGTTACTTGCAAGTGGAGCTGTTATTACCTCTAGAACCAAGGGAGAATAGAAGGGGAAATGAACAGAACCTTGCAAGGAGAGTTCATGGTGGGAAGGTCTCCTTGAGATAAGCAGAACCTCAATAGAAGATTGGTCTGTTTAAAGGGAGGAGCCCAGGGATTTGTAAACTGACCTCATTCTCCTCTCTACAGATTCTTAGCTGGCAAGCAGAGGGCAAGGGGTCCTATGTCATCCAAAAAAGTTGCTGGAGAAGAAGGTAAATGGATTTGGAGGAGCCAATGCAAAAATTTTCAGCCCATATATAAATATATGAAAGAGCCAGGATAACAATGAGTGTGGTGTGTTTTACACAAAGAGAAGGTGTAAAGAGTGATGGTAAATCATGAAAACTATGATTTGTATGGAGCTAGCTTAATGAACATCTAACTCATTTGTGAATACATTGTTTGGCTTGTCTTGTGAAGCATAAAAATATGCTGCCCAAATGTGTGGTTGTGCATCCCCTTTTCATAAAAATGTTGGAAAGCGAAATGTTTCTCATGGTTTTTTCCATTGGAGAAAAAATAAGTCTGTTGCTTATTTGTTTTAACAAGTAAACATTACTGAGATTTTTCAGATTCAAATTCACACACCACTTGAATCACTTGAATCCCATTATTCATCGATTTGCTCGAGCAGGCGCCAGTAACATTTCCATTGGGCCCTATCACGTGCCAATGTAGCCCAATCAAATTCACACATAGGCCCCCTTATTTACTCCTACTTTATACTTAAATAATGTCGGTAGACTATAAAACTCAGTCAAAATTAGTGGTAGAGGTGTATGGCCTGGCATTTGAGCTTATTTATCATTTCTTCCATCTCTGTGGACAGTGACTCTGAATGGTCTATGTTCTGTGTTATATATCAGCCAGATACAAATCACTGACAAAGCCAAACACCTTGAGAAAATGGCTAATGGCAGGCTCCAGGGAAGGAGAGTACTTGGAAAGTCATAAAGAGTAATTATGTCAAGAACATGGCTGATTTTATGATGCTGTCTTATGATACTGTCTAGTCATCACAGAATGAAAAGGGCTTTTGGTAGTGATCTATGAGATATTGTCTCCTTCAGTTATCGCCAATACAGTGGATTCATATCATATAGCATTTATGTTAATAGTGCCTTATGACATCAAGTTTTTCAATGGGATAAAAAGTGATTATAAATTAAGTGGAATTGCCTGTATTCAACCTTCTTATTATATCATGTATCAGTTGTTAGACTCTATTCAAAAAACTCAGAAAAAGTGAAAGCAGAGCAATTAAAAATGTTAGGATACAATGAAATAAATAATGAGAACAAATACAGATTCTTCCAACTCCCACCCACATTCCTCATTCCATCCCTCTGACCTACACACTTCCAGAAATACTGCTGAAACAGTTTACTTTTAACAGTTAATTTAAGACTGGCTTAGCAAGATTACCCATGGAATTCACTAATAAACTAGTAAATGGATGCAAGAAGCCTGCTACTTGAATATTTTTCAGGGAAGGTTTGATTCCTTCTCTCCTGTCAGATTTGTGTGATTACATTTAAACCTCTTTAAACAGTAGGTGTTTGGCTCTTCATTATTGAAGACACTAAAACATTGGCAAGATTCCAACAGAGACCATACGACGAAATGAAGAAAGGTTTTAACTGAATAAATGGCTTTGGAATCTTGCCATATCCCCACAGCACAAGTTAATGACCTGGGCCAGCCACAGACTGTCAGAGAGCAATTAAATGGTTTTTTTTTTTTTTGCTTGTGCATGCGTTATATACCATACCTTTCCTACTCCAAGACTTATTACACTACAGTTACCTCTGTTATATGGTTTCTATACATATGTGTAGCCAAACCATCATGGAGTCAATATCATCTATATTGGGCATAATTTCTAAACCAAAATTTTTGCTAGATAGATTATAAATTGCCCCATAGGTTGAATCTTTTCCCACTGGTTTGATATTTCGTCCAATCACATGCTAGATTCCTTTTTGGATCTGTTACTGGCCTCTAATTCTAATCACTATTTGAGTGATTGTAGACCTCATTCCTATGACCTGAATGAATGGTTTGAGGCTCTTTGTATACCTGGAGTGAGCAGATGCCCTTGGGCTACGCTCGCATGTGACAGGATGTATGGAGATGTTACTGGTGTCTTCGCGAGCAAATCGATGAACAATGGGAAGACAAATGATACGAGTGAAGTGATTTGAGTGGAGGGGAGTTAGGAGAGGTTGACTCATAGCTAGTGTTGTTCAGGGACTACATCTATTTCTATAATTAGGAGTTTCTCCTGGTGATACTGGGTATTAAACTGAAATTGGTTTGCACAAAAGGTAAGTCCTTAAACCACTGGTTTATCTCTGTATTGTTCCTTCAATTTCACTGGTCTCTTTAGTTGATTTCAGACTATAACTAACATATCTGACACTCTGGTGGCATTGGTCATTTCTTTTGTCTATATTTGGGCGATCCTTAGCAGTTCTCAGGGTTTACTCCAGGTACCGTGTTTGAGGATTATTCCTGACAAGATTCCAGGGATTATGGAATCCAGGAAATCAAACCCGAGCCATCCATATACAAGGCCAGCACTCTACCTCCTTTCATATCTCTTCAGCTCCTTCATTGGTTGTTTTTCCTCTGAATGCTGACAAAGCTTTCTGTGATGATTTTCCTAGATTGGTTTTATGGATTCTGCTGTGATCTCAAGGTCTTTGATCCACTTGAATTCACTTTTTGTGTAAGATGTATGCTATGGATCCAGGATCATTATTTTACATGCAATAATCCAGTTTACCAAAACCATTTGTTGGAGTAAAGAAAAAGCTATCTTTATTCTACTTCATATACCCAACTCCTTTGTAAAAATTTAGGTGAACACAGATTTTGGACTTTTTCTTTGTTTACACAATTCTAACCCACTGATCAGAGAATCTGTTCTTGTTCAGTACCAAGCAGTTTTGTTCACTATTGCTTTATAATATAATTTCAAGTTAGGTAATGAGATATTTCCCAATTTCTTTCTTGTTTGAGGTTTTGGTTTGTTTCTCTGCAACACCCAGCAGTACTGAAGGTTTACTCCTGGCTTTGTGCTCAGGGCTCATTCCTCGTGAAACTTAGGGGGCCATACAGGGTGCCAGGGATTGAATTCAGGTTGGACATGCACATAAGGCTAACACCCTACCTGCTGTAGTATCACTTGGTCTTATCTAATGTTTTATTTCTAAGTATGGCACTGGCTATTTTGGTGTTTTAATATTCCAAAAAATGATTTTAATCTGTACAATAATTTAGGTAGGGTGTTAATTTTGGCAATATTGATTCTTCCAATCCATGAACATAGTATTGATTCTTCCAATCCATGAACATAGAACATTTTTCCATATCCTAAGGTCGTCTATCTCTTTTTTAAATGAATTATAATCCTCATGCGATAGTTTCTCATATATAATTTTAGGTTAACTCAAGCTCTGAAGTTTTTGAACACTATTTTGAATGAATTAAACTCTTTCATCTCCCCTTTTCTAGGTCATTATGTGCATATAGAAATTCAACAGATTTTTGTATATTGACTTTATAACTGACTACTTGTTTGACTAGCTTATTGTTTCTGGGAGAGTTTCACTAGATATTTAGGTATTTTTTATGTATATTATCATGTCATCTGAAAATAGTGATAATTTTCCTTATTTTCCAGTTTGGATCCTTTTGATTTATTTTTCTTGACTGATTGCTATTGCTAAGACTTCTATTACTATTTTGAATAAAAGTGCCAACAGGTGACATTCTAGCCTTCTGTCTGATATTAGAGGAAATGCTTTTATTTTTTTCACAATTGAAAATAATAGTGGTTGTTGTTTTTTTTCAATATTTCACCTTTATATTTTTTTTTGTTTTTTTATTAGGGTCACACCCAGCAATGCTCAGGGGGTTATTCCTGCCTCTGCACTCAGGAATTACTCCTGGCGGTGTTTGGGGGACCATATGGGAAGCTGGGGAATTGAACCTGGGTCAGCAGCATGCAAGGCAAATGCCCTACCCACTGTGCTGTCACTCCCAGCCCTGACCTTTAATATCTTGAGGAACTTTTCTCCCATCACTCTTTTGTTGAGGGATTTTATCATGAATGGATGTTTGATCTTGTCAAAAGACTCTGAATCAATTGATATGATCATATGATTCTTTTATCTTTTCTTTTATTAATGTAATGAATTCATTCTTTTTATGTGAATTGAATTGCTTATGGTGAACCACTCTAGCATCTCTGGAGTGATCAACTGATCATGGAGTATGATTTTTTAAAATATGTTGTTAGATGTAACTTGCTCAGATTTTCTGGGAGATTTTTGATTGTACATTCATCAGAGAAATTTTGTCTGAAATACTTTGTTTTAGTGGTTTTTCTATTGCTTTGAGTTAGGGTAACTTCATAAAAGAAATTACAAAAGAATTTCCATTTCTTTAATATTTTGGTATTTTTTTTTAAAATGAAAGAACTGTGATTTACAAAGTTACTGGTAGTTGAGATGTAGGCATATAATATTTCAGTTCTAATTCCACCACCAGTATCACTTCCCTCCACCAGTTCTTCCATATTCCTTATTCACCCTAATCTCCACCCCATCACTTCTACACTTCACAAAGTTTAAGTGATTGCAGCTCAGATTTCATAATTTTAGGGATTTTTAGTCCGTGTTTTGCATATATGGCTACACTACTCACCCACATCACCAGTATAACTGTACCTCTTACTCCTGTTCATGCATTACTTCTCATTTTCTTCCCCAACTTGATTTCTTTCCTCCCCTATTTACTCTCTAAACAGTGTAGTCATCCCCTTTCCTACAACACATGTCTTCATCTATATGCCCCGAACAGTGTGACCTTCCAGTGTTTATTTTTATTCTTCTGTCTTACTTAACACCATATTTTTCAGTTCCAACCAAGTTATAGGAAATTGTATGATTTCATTGTTCCTTGCAGCTGCCCAGTATTCCATTGTGTATAAATAGCACATCTTCATAATCCATTCATCTGTCTTTGAACACCTAGGTTGATTCCATATCTTAGCTATTCTACTGCATGTAGCAATGAATAATGGTGCATATATTCTTTCAAAATAGTGTTTTTATGTTGTGGTGGTAGATGCCCCAAAGTGGAATTGCCATACAGTTCAATTCTAAGTTTACTGAGAACTCTTCATACTGTTTTCCACAAGGATTGAACCAGACAATATTCTCATTAGCAGTGGATTTTTTTTTCACTGTATCAATGTCAACACAGATTGTTTCTACTATTTTTTAATATGTGCCATACTCACAGGTGTGAGATGGTATCACATTGCCATATTGATTTGGATTTCTTAGATGATAAGTGATGCTGAGCATATTTTCATGTGTTTACTGTCCAACAGCCTGTCTTCCTCTTATAAGTGTCTATGCCCTTCTTCTCCCCATTTATTTATAGTGTTTTTGAGTGTTTTTAATCTCTGTGAGTACTTTATATACCTTGGATAGCAAATCTTTATCTGATGTGTAGAATGCAAATATTTTTTTTCACATTCATCTAGCTGTCATTTAGCTTTAGCTTATATTTCTTCTGCCATGCAGAAGCTCTTTACTTTTATGTAGTTGTATTTGTATATATTTTATTGTGTTGCATTTTCCAGTGTTATAAAATCATTGAAGACACCATTGAGGCCCAAATATTGAAGCGTTCTGCCTATATTACCTCAATGTGCTTTATAGTTTCTGGCCAGATATCAAGGTCTTCGGTCCAATGCCAATTGACTTTTGTGTGAGGTGTGATATATGGATCCAGCTTTAATTTCTTACTTGCAATTATTTAAACTTTTCATCACCATTTGTTGAAGAGGCTATATTTATTCCATTTCATGTTCTCAACTCTTTTTTTTTAATTTACTGCACAGTTTTGGAAAACAATATGGACATTCCTCCAAAGACTAGAAATTGAGCTCCCGTTTGACCCAGCAATACCACTTCTGGGAATATACCCTGTGAGACCAAAAACACACAGTGGAAACACCATCTACAGTTCTATGTTCACAGCAGCACAATTCACAATTGCCAGAATCTAGAAACAACCAGAATGCCTGAGAAAAGATGACTGGATAAAGAAACTGTGGTATATCTACACAATGGAAAACTACGCAGTTGTTAGGAAAAAAAGAAGCTATAAAATTTGCCTAAAATGGATGGACATGGAGAGGATCATGCTGAGTGAAATTAGCCAGAAGAAAAAGGACAGATATAGAATGACTGGATTTATTTGTGGGATATAAAAAACATAGCATGATAGCAATATCCAAGCCAAACAGAGCATGGATCAGGAGGTCTTGTCAGTGGGTAGAACCTACTGCAAATGTGTGGGAGTCAGAGGTTAGGCAATACAGAGAAAAGAACAGAACAGTGTACTAATAATTATTGTAAGTGATAATACCAGCATTGAACTGAGCATTGAAAGTAGACAAAAGGATAGACATGATAACCTCTAAATGTCTGTATTGCAAGCCATAATGTGTAAGAGAAGAGAGAGAAAGAGAGAGAGAGAAGTGAAAATTGCTGCTATAGATGAAGACTGGGGGAAGAGGGAACAGGGGACATTGGTGGTGGGAAATGGGCACTGGTGGAGGGATGGGTGTTGAAACACTGTATGACTGAAACCCAAACATGAACACTTTTTTTTTTTTTGCTCTTTGGGTCACACCCAGCAATGCTCAGGGGTTACTCCTGACTCTGCACTCAGGAATTACTCCTGGCAGTGCTTGGGGAACCATATGGGATGCCGAGGATAGAACCCAGGTCGGCCCATGTGCAAGGCAAATACCCTTCCTGCTGTGCTATTACTCCGGTCCCAAATATGAACACTTTTGTAACTGTATTTCTCATTGTGGTATAATAAAGAAAATTCAAATAAAAAATTACTGCCCATAAATGTAGGCTTTTGTCATAGGGTATGCCATTCTCAACCATTGATCAAAAGGCCTGACGTTATTCCAGCACCATATAGTTTTGATTGCTATAGCTTTATAAAACAGTTCTAAATGAGGCAATGAAATACCCCTCAATTTCTTTTCAGTATAGCTTTGGCTATTAGTAGTCTTTATGATTCCATACAAATATTATTTTTGATTTTTCTCAATCCAGGTCAAATGTCATCTAAATTTATATGGCAATTGCAACTGAATCTATAATATCTTTTTTCTTTTTTTGCTTTTTTTGGGGTCACACCTGGCAATGCTCAGGGTTTCTCCTGGCTATGCACTCAGGAATTACTCCTGGTGGTGCTCGGGGACCATATGGGATGCTGGAGATCAAACCCGGGCTGGCATGGGCTGGCCGCATGCAAGATAAACGCCCTACCCGCTGGACCATTGCTCCGGTCCGAATCTATATAATATCCTACATAGGATAATCATTTCACAAATGTAGATTTTTCTAATCCATTAACATGGGATGCTTCTCCATTTCCTAAGGTATTTTTCTATCTCTCTCTTAAGTAATTTAAAGTTATGGTGTGTTGCAGGACACCTAAAAGCCTAGGCCTCTGCATCTGCCCTGGATTGCCTCCTGCCAGTCACTTCATAGATAGGGGGTAGTCTGAATGTGGCAGTCTTATCTGACCATGTATTCTGTACAGGCTGGTATAAATATTCTCTCATGCTACCACAAGCATCGTGGGACTAGCTAGATCTTACCAGCATATTTGCCTGGTCACGTTGAATCTCTAAGTAATTAGACCAGAGAGAAATGCCGTTTGCCTCCAAGCAAGCAAGCATGGCTCCCTGATAACTCAAAGGCAACTAAAATACAAAACTACCGTGAAGTAGACGAGACTCTTGTGAAGACTTGGAGAAATATTTAACTGGCATTAGTATTAGTATTTGGTACAGAGACATGCCATCTCAGAAACCCCCTTCTCTACCCTATAAAGGCAATTCCAGGCAGATCTTGGTTCAAGACATTAGATGAGGTGCTGGGAGAAATTACCTGAGGGCATTTGATCCTTCCTGCCAGGGGAAGTTACATTTAGCTTATAGCTTCTCCCAGCTCTGCTAGGAGGCTTTGAATTAGCTCTGGGTCCTTGTAAACAACCAGATGGTCTCCTGAAGTTGCTACATTCTATAGAGCTATTTTCCTGTTTTCATCTCTAGATAGCCCAGCCCAGAGAATGGGCTGGGCTGGGGAGTTTGGGGGGGATTCCTAGCTATAAAATAAGCTGTAAGAAGAAAGAATCTCTCTCCCCCCCCCTTTTGCCATTTCGGCTTCCCTTGGTGTTTTGCTTCTCCGTCCTCTCCATTCTCTGTTGGGCCTCAACATGTGGTGGCAGCCATCTTGGCCTATACCTGGCTGGGGCCTAGCTGGGAACCCAGAGTCCGGAGGTTTTCCCTGCTCTTGGATTGTATATTGGATCCTGTGATAGTAAAACCCTTTTAAAACTGCATCGGATTCCTGATTTTTCATCCATTCCCTTCCGGCTTCGGAGGTAGAAGGGAACTCGCTTCCCAGCACTGTCGGGGACCCTGGCGGCACTCCCCAACATCGGTGTACTCTCCTTCATCTTTTGTTAAGCTGATTCCTAGAAATTTGATGGTTTTGGATATTGTTTTACATGGAGTACTCCATTATTGATTTATTCTTTGTATATAAGAATACAACTGATTTTTGTGTATTGACTTTGTATCTGATACAATTGGCTTATCATTTCTAGAAGTTTTTTGTGTCCTCTTTAGGGTCTTCTATGTATATCATCACTTGTATCACTTGTCTTCCCATTGATCATCTATTTGCTTGAGTGGGCACCAGTAACATCTCCATATGTCCTGTCACATGCTAGTGTAGCCCAAAAGAATCTGCTCGCTCCGGAACATAAAGAGCCTCAAACCATTCTATCAGGTCATGGGAATGAGGTCTATAATTGTTACTGGTATTTGGCATATCAAATACAACATGGGTAGCTTGCCAGGCTCTGCTGTGTGGGTGGGATACTCATGTAGTCACCTCTAATCTCAAGCATTTATTGATGAACCGCATGGCTGCTTTGCTGCCACGCAAGCCAGGTTGTGATCAGCAATTCTGCTGGGTGGAGCTCTGACAAGTGGGGAGTCTGGATTGGAAAATGGTGACCCTCATGGTGTGGGGATTCCTCTGGCTTCTTGTGAGGCTCTGCTGGGGTGGCGGGCCAGGGCTAGAACCCACCTTCCCTCCCGGGTGCCTCATGATCAGCTTATATCATCATGTCAACTGTAAATAGTGATAATCTGATTTCTGCTTTTTCAATTTGGATCTCCTTGATTTGTTTTCCTTACCTGAAAACTGGAGCCAGGATTTCTTTTACTATGTTGGTAGAAGTGGAAAGAGTGGAAATCCTTGTCTTATACATGTCAGGAGTAATTCTTTCAGTTTTTCACTATTATGGATGATCTAGTTGTGGACTTGTTATAGATGGCAGTTATTATCTTGAGGAAGTTTTCTTCCACCACTATTTTTGTTGATATATATATATATCTTATCATGAACGAGTTTTGGAACCCTGTCAAAGGCTTTCTATGTATCAATTCATATGATCATATGATATTCATTTTTCTTTTATTTCAGTGGTGTGTTATGTTGAATGATTTTCATAAGGTGAAATATCCATGTATCCTGGGATGAACCTGATTTATCATGGTTTATGATCTTTTGATATGCTTTGGATTTGGTTAGCTAAGATTTATTAAGGATTTTTGCATCAATGTTTATCAGGAATTTTGTTCTGAAATTTTCTTTTCTGGAAGTGTCTGTCTGCTTTGGGTTGTAGCTTCATAGAAGGCTAAAGGAAGGATTTTTGTGCTTTAGGTACTTTGAAGTGCTTAAGGAGTATAGGCAGCAAATCTTAAGGAGTATAGGCAGCACATCTTTGAAGACTTGCTAGAAGTTACCATTAAACCCATCTGGATTTGCCCTTTTGTTCTTGAGGAGATTCTTAATTTCTGTTTCAATGTCCTTATGTGTGATGGCCTATTTAGGCTTTCTCCTTCCTTCCAACTTAGCTTTGGGAGATTACATGAATCCAGGATCTATCCATTTCTTTTATGGTTTTCCAGTTTTAATATAGAGTTACTATTAGTAACTTCTGTTATATTTTGAGTTTCTGAAGGAAATTCTGTAGCAATTTCTTGCCTTTTATCCCTGATTCATTTTATTTGAACTTTAAAAACATTTTTTTGCTCATTAGTCTAGCTAAAAATTATCTTGTTTATTTTTTCAAAGGACCATCTACTACATTCATTGATTCTTTGAATTGCTTTTTGACTTCTACACTGTTGATTTCTGCTCCAGTTTTATTTAGAAGAAGAAGGGTCTTCTACTACATTTTGGACTTGTTTATTTTTCTTTCTCCAGGTTTTTGAGATGTGTCTTAGATTGTTGATTTGGGCTTTTTCTTTCTTTATGTAGGCCTGCAGTGTTATGAACTTATCCCCTTAGAACAGCTTTTTCTGTATTCCATAGATTCTGGTAGCTTGTGCCTCCATTCCATTTGTTTCTTTTTTTAAATTTATTTTTTAAAAATAATTTTATCTGAATACTGCTATTTACAAAGTTGTTCACAGTACAGTTGTTCACAGTACAGTTGTTCACAGTACAGTTGTTTCCAGCATTCGATACTCCAACACTAGTCCCACCACCACTATGCCCTTTCTACTTCCAAAATCATTCCATTAGTTTCAAGAAATCTTTTTGTTTCTATCGTGATTTCTTCTTTGGTCTAATTATTATTTAGCAGTGTTATATTCAGCTTCCAAGTGTTGGAAAATTTCTCCATAGAGTTGTTAATTTTCACTTGAATGGCATTGTGGTCTGAGAAGGATGTTTATAGAATCTCTATATTTGTAAATTTATGTATGTTTGAGTTGTGCCCCAATATGTGAGCTATCCTGGAGAATTAGAGGAGCATTAGAGAAGAATGTGCATTCTTGTTTTGAGGAATTTAGAGACCTATATATGTCCAACAATCTCAGTTCTATCAGATTCTCATTTAGGGCTCTTGTCTGTTTACTGATATTCTGTCTAGTTAATTTGTCTAGTATGCAAGTTGGTGTGTTGAAGATTTCCAGTGCTACTGTTTCTGTCAATGTGTTTCTTTAGGTTTGTGAGCAGAAGCTTTATGAACTTTGCTGAGCCTTTCTTTGGTGCTTAGATGTTGATGAGAGTATTACTTGATCTATTGCTCCCTTAACCAATAAGTAGTTTCTATCATTGTCTCTAATTACTTTCTTTATATTGAATGGAATTTGCTTTGATAAGTATGACTGTTCCAAGTTTGTTTTGTCTTCCATTGGCTTTTATTATTATTTCCCATCCTCTCTTTGTAAGTCTGTATTTACCCAGAGTTTAGGTGTGTTTCCTGTAGGCGACAAAAGCATGGATTTTCTTTCCTCATCCATTAAGTATTCTATGCCCTTTTTATAGGGGAGTTTAATCCATTGACATTCAGAGAGCTTAATGGACTGTGTTACAGTGTGAGTGTGTGTGTTATAGTTAGTTTTGCAGAAAACTATTTTATTTATAAGTCACCTTTCTTGCAGGATTTGTCTAGTGGATTGGCTTAGTTGCAACAGCTGCCAGTTATTTTATTGGTCATAATTTCAGTTTCTAATATATGTTTGTTTAGAATGGTTAAAATAGATGTATTTGAGGAAATATAGAAGACCTAAGATTCCTTGTAGTGGGTGGAGATGTAGGATTGACGTTGTCACATGGACATGCTAGCATCTGCACAATATTGTGCTCGACAGTAATTTGCGAAGGGTCTCCTCAGTCCAGGGGACTCAAAAAGGGGTCCCAAGAGGTTTTGCGCGTAGAAGTTGCTGAGCAAAATGATGACTGGTGTTTTTGACACACCTAAACGATAAAGAGGCCAGCGTCAGTTTTCTGGGAGCTTGGGATTGTGCCCAGGTTTTGAGAGAGATTTGGGAGGGGCTTTCTTGGTCTGCCATGTCTAAGAAGGGGTCAAAGGTGGTGGTACAGAAGTTTCAGGCAGAATGAGGACTGATGCCTTTGACATACCTCCATTTTTCAATACTTTTGAAGAACTTAAGGAGTGAAGATGATAGGCCTTGTCTGAAGACTTGGAAGAACTTACCAGTAAACTCATCTGAATAAGGAGTTTTGTTCTTGGGGATATTCTTAAATGTTGTTTCAATTTCCTTGCTTTTGATTAGCTTATTTGGTTTTTCTATTTTCTCCTTGCTCAGTTCAGAGAGATCACAGGCTTGTAAGAATCTGTCCATTTTTCTAACTTTCCAGGTTCACAATGTAAAGTTGTTCTTTGTAATTTCTCATGGTATTTTGAATTTATGACTGATATCTTTGATCATCTTTGACCCATTTATTTGAGAATGAGTCTATTTATTCAGACATGAGGAAAAGTCTCTTCCTGTGTTTAATAGATTCTGAGAGTTCATTTTTTTCATTCTCACTAATTTCAGGAAATCTCTGTATCTTTCTTGATATATTCATTGATCCAGTTATTATTAAGCAGGATTTTGTTCAGATTACAGGAATTTCAGTATTTCCCATTCTTATTTTTATAGTTAATTTCTATGTGAATGACATTGTATGGCCACACAGCTTGTCGTACAACTCCTCCAATTCAGCTGAAGTTTTATGTCATCGTAGAATTGTGTTGTCAATACTACCATTCTTACATGTTTAGGTTAACAGAATGGTGTGTGCTAGGTTTGCTATGAAGCACACTCCAAAATAAAGATTCATGTGCATGTGAGTTATTGGAAAATATCTGAACTCAACATTTGTGGAGAAAGGAAGGAATGAAAACTGGGCGGGAGGTGCTTATAAATTTGAATATTTCTTCTTATTGAAAAATTTCCAAATCTAAGAGAGATATTCAAAGTTGTCTCAAGTAGCTCATATTCCTGGTCATCTCTTAAAGATCAATGTTCAGTTGCAGAAAAAAGTTTTCAACAAAGCAATCAGCTGCAGGTGCCCTCGCAGAAGAGCTAGCTCATACGTGGTTATCACTTGCAGCAAATCATTATACCTTAGGGAGTTTGGTAAATCATCACAATAACCACTATGATTGAAGACTATTTCTTTCTCATGAATTTTTTGGGAGATCATATTTAACTTTTTATTCTCTTATCTCATTCAAATCTCTATAAATAGTCACTTATAAATCCTTTATTGCCATTTATTTCTTTCAGGAGTTTCGTCATCTATTTTAGAGATTACAGAGTAATTGCACTCAGCTAGAATTCCATAGAATTCCATAGATGGCAATTTTATCCAGAAATAACTCCTAACCATTTTTCAGACATTGAGCATTTCTATACCTCAAGATTTCTTTCAGTTTTGAACTGGTAAACCTCCAAAAAGAGCCCATTGAAAAAGTAACTGAAATTTTATATTTTCCAGAAACAACTGATCTTGAGCAGTGCTTTTAGTGTCCAAATTAAAAGTTTAAAGTTTGTGTTATCAAACAATATAGATACATTATTGATTCAAAGGATAAACTAAAAAGACATGAATCCCCGTCTAATAGAGATTACAGTTTCAGAGGAGAAACTGAAAATCATGGTGCAGGCTTAAAATAGTGGGTGATTTGTTGAAGTACAGTAATAGCTACAAGGAAACTCCAAAGGTGAATGGGCAGAGTGAATGGGAAGACTGTGAGAGTATGATATTTAATTGTGATAAACAGGAGATATTTTAGTTCATGGCAAGCTAGGTGAAGAAATTCACTTACAGTTCTCAGAAAGGGCAGAGTATCTGAGATGACCTTGAAGAGCATCACATTAAGTATCTGGCTTTCAGGAATTTAGCTCTGGGTACCATTTAATGCCCATTAGTCACAACATACTGAGAGCACCAACTTTCAGATAAACTTAACCTTACATGAAAACTATCCAGGATTGGTACTAAAAGAGTCTGAAGACTCTAACTAGGGATCAGACCTTTTGGACACAGGATGTGGGAAGGGTCATGATATGAAGGGGGCTATCACAGCAGACTGTTGCCAGTCTGCAGGGCTTTTGATTAAAATTAAAGGAATGGGTTTTTTCTCTGAGCATAATAGGAAGTCATGGAAAGTTTTTAGTAGGGGAGAAATGTCATCTAATTGATTCTTAAAAGAAATCATGGTGACTTTATGTGGAATATGGAGAGAAATTGGTGGAGCAGAGAGATTAGATCAGCTATAGGCATGTATCAAAAGAGCAAAGGTGATGGTTTAGACAACAATCACTTGGAGTGAAAAATAATACCAAGATATATTTAGACATGATAAAGAAATAATAAATCTGAAGAGAGATGGAGAGGAAGAAAAGAAGGATTATTTCCTGTCTTGATTGAATAGATACAATGGTGGTGACATTAACCAAGGTAGGAAATAGGCTTGGGAGAAAGTAAAAGACTTCACTTTGTAAGTGTTGGGTTTCAGTTGTTTCTAAGGCAGGAATGACAGGCTGGCTGAAGTGTATTTTTTGTTGATCAGAAAAGGAAGCCATTTAGCAATGTGGGTTTCAGTGTTAAGTAAAGGTATTTTTTAAAACCCACATAAAAATGTCAATATAAGCTAGTAAAAGTTGGAGAGAAAATTACAAACAAAATAAAACAAAAACACACTATCCCCCACCAAACACCAAAACAAATCCAGAAGTTAAGCAGGAAAATTCAATATTTAAAGGTATAGTTCAATAATTATTCAATATTTGTGTAAAGACTTAATGTTGCTGCATATTTTATCACAACTATTTTATGCAAATAAGCAATTGTTCAACATTTTTATTCATTATAAATTTATAGATTGCATAATATTTAAAGATTATGTGAAGTTTATTGCATGAAAAGTCTGGACCATTTCTGACATACATGCCATATCTATATACCTTTCATGGGTGACCGTGCATTTTCTTTATGCCCTATAGGGAGTGACAAATAGCCATTTTCAGTGTTTTTCTTCTAGAGACCAAAAAATAATGTCTCAGTTCTAGAGAGATGACTTCAACAGGTTGAATAGCCACTTTGCATACTGGAGACCTGGGTTCAATCTCTATAACTAGAGATTACAGCTATAAATCAATAATATAAACAAATTAATGAATAAATTAGTCAATCAATAATCAAAAGAGAGGTGTTTGCCTCCAGTCTAAGAAAATATTATTTTTAGATAATCTACCGGCTAAAGTTTATAGGGGTTATCTTACAATGGCCTAAATAGAGTGTGGGGAGCTCTGGTTGCAACACTTGTCATCCCATTGATCACCAACATTAATTCAGCTGAAATAGCTGGCTAGGCAGATGTCTGCTTTCCCCTTATGGATTCATGTTCATCCCTCCGGAAGCTATATGTTCTATGGAAGAGGGACCCTTTCCCTGAATAGAGAAGGATCATGTTTTCTGTCACACGTAGCTGCACTCCTCTGAAATAAATACTCCAAACAAGTTCTCATAATGGGCTAAGTAGATGCCGCTCCTCGACCCCATTCCCCACTCCTATGGGTTTGTGGCTTATATTAATCCTCAGAGATTTATACAGGGAAGAACCTGTGATCACTACTTCCGTAAGTGATCCTTTCATCAACAGGTCTATGCTTTTCTCAGATGTTCACACCATCTGGTTTCTGGAGGGTTAAGAAGGGACATCTTTGTTTTGTTTCAGTGTCATTAAAACGATTATTACAAAGACAATATACAAACTTGCATATACCAGGTCTGTCTAACTTGGATTTCCCTGAGGGATCTAAACTGTTTCCTGGGTAATTTTTCTTTGGGTCACCCGCGGCGGGGTTACTGGGCAGCCGGCGTAAGGCACGCCTACCGTGGGCTATCGCCCGGCCCTCCTGGGTAATTTTTAATGACACCCCCACCCTCATCTCTATTGTCAAGATCCTAGCTCAAGAGAGCCTGGGATTTCACATAGATAACTAAAAATTCAAATGTGATGTCAGTGACTTCCCTATTGGAGAAAGTAGGAATGGGGTTGTTAATTTATAGAATGTAAGCAGTTTAGAGTTATGACTTCCAGGAGCCTATTAAGGTTATCTCAAGATCAAGGAAAAAAGCTCAAAAGAAATGAATTACAAGACTACCAAGAAAAAAAATGCTTGGGAAACTCTTTTAGCATATTTATACCTAGAATGCCATTTAATGCCCATTAATCATAAAAACCTGGGATAAACTTTTGAATAAAGTTAGCCTAACAAGTGAGAAATACTTCTTTTAGGGTAGGGTCAAAGTCATACTGAGGTACTAACCTAATCCTATCTATAAGGATTCATATTTCAGAACACATTTGAAGAACTTTTAGAGAAGACAACTTTTATTTCTTATATACTTGAGATTTATAAGACTTTTATGACTACCCAGGTATCAGCAGTGATTTTAGATTGGAGTGGAATTATATACAAAGAGATTTTTCACAAATATTTTGCCAGCATGACAACTTTTTCTCACCTCAATCTGTTCTGAGACCAAAAAAAAAAAAAAAAAAAAAGAAAATATCCCAGAACTGAGATCAACCTGTTGTCAATAAATATTTGATGTGATTTTTGTGTTTTAGTTTAAGAGAGAGGTAATCAAAATTGGTCAAAATTATCTTTATAACACACATTTTAGCATAAAATTAATTAGTTTGGAGAACTACCCTGTAGATAAATACACCAAAGAGCTAAGCTTCCCTAATTGCATGTTTACATTTTATTCCAGCTTCTTTCATTTTCCCAAGAAGTTGCCTATAGCATGACTTTCCCATTAGGGGAGCGACACCCACCAAACGGCTTCATTTTATGTCTGCATAGTTCCTGATAAACTGTCAGTGGCATTGAAGCTCTCCAAATACATTTTATTTTCATTAAATGGCTAATCTAAAACCAATCAACCAAGACATATATAGAAAGACTGCACAGAATAAAAATGTGTGGCTCCTCCAGAATACATGTTAAAACAAATCTATAGTAAATCATTCATGCATACAATACTGGTTAAAGAGAATATAACTTTAATGTGGTTTGCATTATAGTGTGTTCACAATAATGATAGACAAACCATAAACTTGGATGCCTCACCAAAATTTGACATTAGTTTATAGATGTTTGCACAGAAATTGAATTACTCATTGTAAACGTTCCAAATATTAATAAAAATGTAAAAAATCTTGAAAAAAAGAATGAAATCTCATTGTGACATAAACTATGAACTACTATTTTAAAATGAACATCTAAAAGTTAGATGTAACTAGATGTTAGATGTAACACTAGATGTTAGATGTAACATCTAGTATTACATCTAACACAGTAGTGAAAACTAGATGTTAGATGTAACATCTAGTGTTACATCTAACACAGTAGTGAAAACTGTAATAAAAAGTGACATATAAAACTAGGTGCTAGTAGTGTCAATTGGTTATAAAGATAAACATTGAACTAGAGAGAGATACATACAAGAGTCATAGATTTAATCCTATGACTATAGGTCCTATAGAGCAAGCCACTACTTTTCGAATGCTCAGAGCTGGGGTTAAGCTCTGGTCACTTCTGGGTGTGTGCCAAAAAACAAAAGAAAGACATTTACAAGTGGATTTAGATTGCTTCCTTTGAGAAGCAGTTGAAACTATTCAATGTGTGGAACCTCAGAAATGGGAAGTTGCATATTAATATTAATGCTAATTAATTCATACACATTGATATTCATAAATTCACTTGATCACTTGACATCCCGTTATTCATTGATTTGCTCAAGAGGGCACCAGTAACATTTCTGTGGACCCTATCACATGCCAGTGTAGCCCAATGGCATCTGGTTGCTTCAGGAATATGAAGAGCCTCAAACCATTCGTTCAGGGTCTTGACGAAGAAGTCTAACCATCTTGTAGGTGGGCGGCCACGTGATCTTTTGACATCCCATGGGATCCAGTCGGTAACGGCTCTAGTCTCGAAATCGCATTACATGCCCAGCCCATCTGATTTTCGATGCTTTAGCAAATGAGACAGCATTCCTGAGTCTGGAACAAAATTAATGCATATAAACAAATTAATGCATAGAAACAAACACCAATGTGGAATGTCCCCATTTTCCACCCAAATTAGTCTACTGAGTCCTTTATACTCAGAATTTCTGAAAATGCTTTCTTGTCAGTGACTAGTATGAGAGCATGTACCTTTTTTTTTTTTTTACAGCAGCTGAGGCATCAATAGAAAACCCTCTATAAAGTCAATCCAATCTATCCCTTTCATGACTGTGTTAACAAAACAGACATGTTTATGTTATGGAACATTACTTCTCTTCAGGAAGAGATGCCAGCAGCAGATCACCCAAGCAAAAGGATGAAGGAAAGTCATTTCTCCCTCTCTATATAGACCTGCTATCATACCGATAGGCCCATACATCAGTTTATTTAATGGGAAACCATGCCAGTTTCTATACTTTTACTGTTTTTTAAATGAAATAATATAAAATGAAACTTCATGAGAAATTTTTGCATGCTTAAATGCTTTGGGAGAAAGCAAGATTTTATATATGAGACTTCCTTTTATTGACCCTTGTGGAAGTCATTAAATAGACTGATAGAATTTGTGGCTCAACCCTCCCCACTAAAAAACATTAGCATATTAGGTCAGCTGATATCTGCTAGACTCATTTGTAGAAGGCCAATAGACAGTGGTCAATCTAAGATGGCTTCTTAATGGAAGGAAAAACTTACATGCTTTTAGTAAATAAAATCTAAACCTATTGGGTAGGGATCATGAACTATCAAAGCAATTGAACAAACAAGGAACATCAAAATTCACTCCTAGACTGATGAAATTTATGGTGGCTACCAGAGTGAAAGGGAGGATAGGGAGGAGAGGAGAGGAGAGGAGAGGAGAGGAGAGGAGAAGAGAGGAGAGGAGAGGAGAGGAGAGGAGAGGAGAGGAGAGAGAGACAGAGAGACAGAGAGACAGACAGAGAGATCTTTTTGGTTGTAGGATGGCACTAGAAATTTGGTAGTAGGAATGATGATAAGTACACACATATAGACATGTGAAGCATTTTAAGAAATAATAATATTGGAAATTATAACTAGTAAATGAAAAGACAGTGAGAAATTTGCATGTGTCAATAAAATTCTTTAAGAGAAAGACTTCAAATGCTTTTTCTTTTTTTTCAAGTGATCAAGTGATCAATTTTATTTATTTATTTATTTTATTTTATTTTTTTAAACATTTTATTATAACACCGTGAGATATACAATTACAATGTTGTTCACGTTTGGAGGTTTCGGTCACACAGTGTTCTAGCACCCCGCCCTCCACCAGTGCCCATCACCCACCACCCATGTCCCCAATTCCCTCTCCTCCCATGTCCTGCCTAAATGGCAGGTTCTTTATCTCCTCTCTCTCCTCTCTCTCTCTCTCTTCCTTCTCCTACACATTGTGGGTTGCACTACCTACACTTTGAAGCCATCATTTGCATTTTTTGTCTGTACTCAAATGCTTTTCTGCTTCCCTCTTTCCATTATTCTGGGGAAAAATGTCATTATTAGAACATTCATCACAAAATGTACTGTAATTCAGACAAAAAAGAAGCCACATTAGCCAACATATAAAAGTACAGTCCGAGAAATGCAAGATTGGAAGAGGGGAAATGGATGTTTGCTCCAGTTTTTTTTACACAACTTAGGACGTTCATCATTAGCTCCAATCTCCTTTTCAGTAACAACTAGTATGTCCGATAGTTTGTATCTAAGGGAATAATGTGGTTCAACACTGCTAAAATTTAATTTGTTGCTGACTTGTTGCACCTCATTTTCCAAAGACTGAATATGTTCCTTTTTTAGGTGTAAAGTGAGAAGAAAGCAGCAGAGGAACAAATGCATGCTATGAAGAATGAGTACTGGAAAACCAGCGTCCTCCACAAATGTGGTCTCAGAATAGCAAACAGTAACACAAGTCTAAACCCAGGAGAAAAATCCTGACCTTGCTTCCTTAATGTAATAAAACTTTCCAAGTGGAGCCGACCAAAAGTTCTCTTGATACTGCTCTCTCCTCTCTGACTTCTAGTCACTTTTCATTATGTCTTCCCTTTCCACTCTACCATAGGACACAAATTCTGTGAGAACCTCTTATAAACACTTTCTTCAAAACTGAAAGGTTAATATATTTCCAGAGAGATTCAAACCATCAATCTCAAATTCTTTATAATTCAAATAGTTACCAGGGAAAATGAATTCACATTTCTGGTGCTATCAGAAATTATACTTTCCTCTCAAAGTACTATTTGAACTTGCAAGGTTGAAGTTAAGTTACAAACATGACACAGTGGGTTTTTCTAGATGATGTGAAAATGGACATTGAGAGACTGGTCACCCACAGTTGAGTATCCATAGAGATGAGGCTTGTAGATTAGTGATATAGGTTGCCTAACTCTCCCCTTACATTAATATGGGGTAGAATATAGGAAAGAAAAACCCTAATCCAGAGGTGGTTATGTAAGAAAACAATAAACTAACTCTCCCTGGGAAATGAATTGAGTGTTCTGTTAGAAAAATTGACAAAGAGACCAATATGTAACATACCAATATGTAAAACCATATTGGTATGTTATGACTAGAAGAAAAGTTTAAATGGATATTTATCAGGCATGGCTAAAAATTAATTTCCTTCTCTAAAACATACTCATCTGATCCAGCTACTATCTAGTTAGCATCCACGGTAAGATCAGGGAGCTTGGCAGGCCATAGCACTAGGGAACAGCTGACTCAGCACTCACAGAAGATGGCAATGGAAATGTATTAGCTAGCTTTCCTGCACAATAAATTAGACTAAAACATATTGGTTTAAAATGATAAATGTTCCTTGTTTCTTGTGATTCTGTTGTTAGGCTTAATGGTTTTTCTGGTCCAAATTAAGTCAGCTAGGCTAGAGAGATAATGTAGTTGACAAGAGATGGGCAAGAGTAGCCTTGAACACAGTCAAGTGTGCCCACCCCCAAAAAAAATATATTAGCATGTTAGTTCAGCTGATATCTGCTACACCCATCTGTGGTAGACCAATAGACAGTGGTCAACTAAGATGGCTTCACTTAATTGTCAACTAAGATGTAGTAGACCAATAGACAGCAGTCAATGAAGATGGCTTCAGTTAATTGTCAGGATAGACATCAGGGACCAGTTCCTGCCTAACTCTTAACATCCAACAAGCTAACTCAGGCTCATTCACATGGCAGCTTCAGGATCCTAAGATAAGTAAGAACATACAATGTAGAACTTCTAAAGTCTGTTTATGTGAATTTTTGCTAATGTCTCATTAACCTAAACAAATTATATCAACAACAAGGAAGTACATAATTTGTACGCAAATTTGTAGTGTTTCATACAGAATTCTCAGTTCACTAGCTTAAGCATCAAAACGAAATGTCAAAAAGCTTAAAGTAGAAATGGACCTCAATCCGAATGGATTGTGGCTCTTTATGTTCCTGGAGCAAGCAGATGCCCTTGGGCTCTACTTGCATGAGACAGGACATATGGAGATGTTACTGGGGCCCGCTTCAGCAAATCGATGAACAACGGGAAGACAGTGATACAGTGATACAGAAATGGAAAGGATTTGGCAGAGTCTATATCTAAGATGGGTGTCCTCTAAAACAGACTGGGGCAAGGAGTTTATTTGGGAAGAAATAACAGAAAATAAGGACAGGGAGATTGGAAAAAGGAAAGGGAAAGGAGGCAGGTTATAAAAGTGGGTGAATGTCGCAGTACATTGTTGCCCAGAGCCTCTGCATCTTGCCTGGAGTTGCCTCCTGCAGGCCACTGTGTAGATGGGGCAGGAGGACAGTCTGAATGTGGCAGCTTACAATACAGTTAATGTATTCTAGGTTAGCTGGTATAAATATTTACATGCTACCACAATCATTGTGGGACTAGCTAGATCTTACCAATATATTTACCTAGCCACATTGGATCTCAAATAATTAGACCAGAGAAAAATGCTGTTTGCCTCTAAGCAAGCACGTGTGGCTCTCTAATAAGTCTAAAGGCTAATATACAAAACAACTATGAAGTAAAGATGAGATGCTTGGGAAGACTTGGAGAAATATATACCTGGCTGTAGGATATTCATTGGTAAAGATATATGCCCCTCTTCCACTTATCCTGCAGGGCGCTTCCAAGGCAGGTCTTGGCTGGGCAGCATTAATATCATCCCAGGTGAGGTCCTGGGAGAAGTTACTTGTGGGAAATTGACCCCAACTGCTTCCCTTTGATGTGGGCGGTCTGTGTTGAAGGGATAGAAAATGGTAGCCTGCTATCTTCTGCTCTCTTTCTCTCCTTTGCCTTTTGCCTTTTTGCCCCCTCTTCTCTTTTCTCTTCCCTGTTGGGTACTAACATGTGGTGGCAGCCATATTGGCCTGGGGTTTTAAACCTGGGGCCCAGCAGGGAACTCTAAGTCTGGGCTTTTCCTGTTGCTAAACTGCATACCAGAACAAGTGTGAGTAAAACCCTTTAAACTACTCTGGATTCCTAAGTTTTCATCCATTTTCTGCTGGCTCTGGAGGTAGAAGGGAACTAGTAACCTGGTATTGTTGGGGACACCAGAAGCTCCCCGACAGGTGAGTAATTGAGGTTCAGGCACATTGCAAACCACTGGAAGGTGATGAACATAATATACTTTCAAATTTCCAATCCAATAGGCATTGGAAATTTTCAAAAAATTCAATTTAAATATTTTGAAAAATCCCAATTTTTAAATATCCAATCCAATAGGCAGGAACATAGGTATATTGATCTGCTACTTTTTGCATCATTAATTAATGTATATTTCAAGAGACATAACACCACCATCAATTCTTAGCAGTGTACATTTGACCTAAGAAAGTTAGAAGAAGAGAAATTCACTGAAGAAATATTAGTAGAAAATGTTCAAGTGGAGTTGATATTCAAGGATATAGGTATGACACTGATGACATAGATGAAATGTCCTACGCCAATACTCCTGTGTTCATACTCCAACTCCAAAACTCACTTGTCACCTTACACTACAGAGCATCAGTTTCCTCATAATAGTACCTATCTTTCAGAAAAGAATTAAATCAAATAATTATATTTACTAGGTTCCTACATGTAAAAGTGCATGAATCAGTGCCCATCTCACTCATATTTTCATTTAAGTTTTCTTGTGTTTACTTTTTTAATTTTGATGTCAAATTCTTCAAGATTCTGTTCACCAGAAATAGAAATGAAGTATTTTAGAAATTCCAGGAAAAAGAAAACCCGAAGAAACAACTTTTGGATATTATTTGCATTATTTTAGTGCTTTCTGCACTAAAATAATTAAACTCAAGAATAAAAATTAAGGACACTTTTTAATAAGTTGTCTATGATAGTGAGAAACAACCAATACTTAGGGTGAAATTCTGATGCCAGGGGGAGAATCTTAAATTAAAGTTCATTAATCACCATCTTAATACTCATATCCTAGGGCCAGTCAACTTCAAAGGATAACGAAACTTCAAATTCAAAGGATACAGAGGGCTGCTAGGATAGTCAGTCACCTCTGACCTGTTTCCATCTGCAAGACTTCACTGGTTTCCCCCTCTCCTTTACATTATACCCTCAGGAAAGTTTCCCTTAAGAGTGGGATATGTAGTCATCCATGAAGACCAGTGCTCTGCCTTCATTGAACAGCCAAAGCCCTAGAGAACTTTGTATTAAGTTTGCATTAACTTGAGTTTGTAAGAATCGAGGGAGGGGTGTTTGTGAGAAATTTGGGGAAAAAGACTTAAGTCTCTATCAGACTTAAAAACACTAAACAGATTGTGAGAAAGAGCACATACCACTTTGCATTTCCAGGACTCCATGTTCTAGAGTCTTCCTCTCCACTTTCTTTTCCCAGGGTAGAATTTCATGCGGTCAGAAATACTAACCCCTGCCAACCACATAAGTATCTCTTCTAATTAATCCTTAGGAATTAATAAGTGATTTTCATGTGCCATGAATCCCGTTCAATGCTCCTGTGTTTTCAAATACTATAGTCCTACTATACAAATGAAGAAACAAAACCAACAAATTGAAACAAATAGTACCTTTCCATTACCTGGTCACGAATCTACTTTTCAAAAATATTGTTTTTATTGTGTTCTTGCCTCATCTCCCTTGCTGATAAGTAAGTTGCCTGAGAGTAGGTCCAGATATCTCCAAAGACTGGTGGCCTATACTGAAAAATGTCAAACATGCCCTACTGAGAGCATAATACAGTGTGCTGTATCAACATCATATGCCACAATGACTATTTGCATGTTTCTAGAACTATGTTGATTTATAAAATTGCCACTGATAGTAATATGTTGAGTTATGTCTTACAAATTTATGGAATTTCTTTATAAATAACTTTTCTGGTGCAGTTTTTACCGTGAATTTCAATTATTATTCTTCAACTGCAATTTGTTTTAAATATTTATTTCTATTTGTTGCATAACTTATTGACTATGGATACAGAACTGTGTAAAATAGAAGCTGAGAAAGTGGATATCTTTCTTTTGGTTCTGGACTTCAATTTTGACAATTTTATCAAATAAAATGATCTTTATTATATTGAACTACATGTGTTAAGGTTTTCTCTTCTTGAAGAATGTTGAATTTTTAAAATACTTTTTTTCTCTATGTGGTGAGATGAGCATATGGTGTTTACTTTTCATTTTATTAATATGGTTGTCATATTTTGAATTAATTTTCTCAGCAGAGGGTACACTAGGCAGTGCTCAGGGCTTAATCTTGCATCTGTGTTCATGAACCACTCCTGGTAGAGATCAGGGACCATGTGGTATGCTGGGTATTGATTACAGGTAAACTGAATGGAAGACGAGAGCCTGCCTACTATATTCTCGTTAGCACTTTTTTTCTCTTGGTTTTGGGGCCACACTCATCATTGCTCAGGACCATTCCTATCTGGGGACTGTTTGTGTTGCCTGGTATAAAATGCAAGTATGTTGTATGCATGTTAAGTTTAGCACCCAACAATCATCTTTGCATCATAGAGATAGATACCTCTTTGTCATGATGTATGCCACTTTAAATATGCAGGATACTTTTAATAATATTCACTTTGATTTTTTTTGTGTATTTCCCCTCTATATTCATAAGGAAGATTTCTTTATAATTTTCTTTTCCTGAAATGTTTTTGTATTTTTTGGGGTATTAGGGCAATTCTAATCTTATAAAATAAGTTAGGAAGTATAGTCACTCCAACTTTGGAAGAATTTGAGAACTATCAAAGTTAATTCATTTAAGTGTTGGTAAAATTTATCAGGAGAGCAGTATAGTCCTCAGTACTATAGAGAGCATATCTGGTAAGCCACTGGGCTTGTATGCAAGTGACCCAACTTTGATACTTGCCACTCCATTTGGTCTGATAAGCCCCACTAAATGTGACCCTGGTGGATAAGTAGTGCTAGGAGTAAGCCCAGAACATCTCCAGGTGTGGCCCAAAAACAATATATATATATATATATATAGTTTATAGAAAAAGCTATTTATATATAATACGTATATTTGTACAATACTGTACAATTGATGCAATATTTGTAAAACATATATATGTACAACTTGATCACTTGATCACTTGACATCTGTTATTTGTCAATTTGCTCAAGAGGGCACCAGTAACATTTCCATTTATCCCCGTCATGTGCCAGTGTAGCCCAATGGCATCTGCTTACTCAGGAATACCAAGAGCCTCAAATCATTTATTCAGGGTTTTGACAAAGAAATCTGACCATCTTGTAGGTGGGTGGCCACATGATCTTTTGATGTCCCGTGGGATCCAGTCAGTAAAGGCTCTAGTTCAGTGGTCATCTCCAAGTCGTGTTAAATGTCCAGCCCATCTGATTTTCAACACCTTGGCAACTGAGACAGTGTCCCTGACTCTGGATCATCGGCGGAGGTCGGAACTCCAGATTCATTCTCTCACTTGAGTGAGGCATGATATTCCAAGCATAGCTCTTTCGAGTCCTCTTTGGGAGACCTGAGTTGCATTCTCATCCTGCTTTTGTAGGGCCCAGGTCTCTGAGGCATACGTTAATGCAGGGAGAAAGATGGAGTGGAAGAGATTTGCCCAAAGCCGGAGTTTCTTAGTCCTTTTAGCTGTTTCTTCGACACTCTTGAAGGCATTCCATGCTGCTCTCTTCCTCCTGCACAGCTCAGGTGTTAGGTTGTTCGTCATGTTGAGTTCTTGACCTAGGTACACACAGCTGCTGCATTCAGAGACATTTGTTCCGTTGATAATGGGTGGAGCATATAGAACTAGTTCGTTTTTCGTGAACATTGTTTTGCTGAGATTCAGCAGTAGACCTACCTTTCCACATTCATGGTTGAAGTCAACCAGCATTTGTGCCGCTTGGCTAATATTTGGTGTTATTAGAACAATGTCATCAGCGAAGCAGAGGTGGTGTAGTTGCCGACTGTCTATCTTCAGTCCCATTCCTTCCCATTCTAATTGTTGCATGATGTTCTCAAGGGTGGCACTGAAGAGTTTTGGTGAAATGCTATCACCCTGCCAATCCCCTCTTTTTACATCGATGATCACTTCCTGGTAAAATTGTGAGATCCTGGTGGTGAATCCGTAATACAGCTTATGAAGGATCTTCATGTATTGAGTTTGAATGCCCTGTTTTATGTGGATGTTGGTGCATAGACAATGAAGATAGAAACTGCTGGCAGTGAGCCACATCTCTTCAAGTGCAATTGTCCAGTTCAGTTTGTTAGGCACTCAAAAGAATCAATGCTCATGGCCAGGTTTGTGTTGACAAGGACACCGACACCATTGATGCCTCTTTCATCACGTGTTCTGAGGAACAGTTCTTCTCCAGTGTCGAAAACAGCATGATGTGATTGGCGCCTTCTCGTCCTGGTCAGACCAATGATGTTGTACTTGATTTTTTACAGCTTGCACCATCATGTCTTCTATATATGTATATATGTATATGAATACTTATATACATATATACACACATATAAATGCATATATATGTTTTTCTTTATCAAAAGTTTTTTTAATTATTACTGCTGATTCACTCTATTTACCAATGAAATCTAATCAGACATTAGATATTCTAATATTTATAAATGATACAAGTCTATATTTGTAAATGCTTAAATCTTGTAAGTTTTTATTTTTATAAGAATTAATTATTTTACATAGTCTATTTAATTTATTGGCATGCAAACATTCACGGCAATCATTTAGGGTCATTTTTATTTCTGTTATATTAGTTTTGCTGTCTCCTTTATGTGCCTTTTATTTGTATTTGGACCCCATATCACTAAGCTGTTCCCCAATACCATGTGGGTACCTTATAATTCAACTCAATATTTATGCTCTCTCTTACATATGTTAAAGTCTAAATCCTTTAGTACTCCCCCAAACTCATATGCAATCATCTCTTTCTTCTGAGTTACTATGGATTGGAGATTCTATTGTTATATTTTTAATTTATGTATTACTTATAATGAAGGTAGTTATTAAAGGATATGGCTCAATAGCAACATGAAGATGTACACAGAGAAATGTTTCTTCATGTACATAAGATTTTTTTGACACTATGGAATTTGAGGCCTGCCATGGGAGGTAAGGATGTGTTCTGATTTTTATCTGGGAAATGGAACGGTTCTCTGGAACAGTTTCTCTGGAAACTGTCCTTTCTGTTTAATAGAGTTATTTTTTAATCACAATATGGATAGGATTATGCAGTTTGTAAGGGAGTGTGGAAGGAACTAGAACTTGTACCTCAAAATTTTGCTCTCAAGTGCTCGCTATACCAGTGCTTGTTAACCCTTTTCCATCTGTGACCCCATTCACACCTTGTTTACTTTATTTTTCATTTTAACCAGTTCTACTGGTTGGCCTTTAAGTCTTGTGTCCAATATTTAATTTCATAAATAAAAAATCAGGTTTCTGTGATGTTCATGTGTGGCCACCTTAGAATAACATGGAAGCCCACAAAGGACCATATGGACTTGGTTGAGAAACATGTTTTAAGCCATTTATCTTCATTTTAGTGCTTCCATTCATTATATGACTTAGTTATTCTTAAAGTACAAGAGTTGATCTTTCTTTTATAATCTTTTTTATCCCATTATTATTCAAGGTTCAAGAAACACAGAATTCTGGTTGGACATCTGTGAACATTTAGTCATCTTTGGTATGTTCAGGAGTCTAATGGTCATGAATACTTATATTAGATTTAGTGAATTTCTTTAGGACCCGAGAACTAGGAAGAAGGATTAGAAATTGAATTAGTGGTGTCATCAAATTTTCCTGAGTGCCCAAGTACCAAACTCTGGATGACTCTGGTTAGCAGACCAACTGTTTCAATTTCAGATATTAAATATCAAGTAGTGTTTGAACTGTGAATAATGATTATGTAAAATGCCATATGTGAAACCCCTGTATTTTATCATCTTTTGGGAAGCAAATCATCAGATTGTGCAAGACATGTAACTTAAAGAGAGACTGCAATTAGTTTTGACAAAGGATTTGTAAATGATGTTCTAATTTATGCCTGAGCTTATTGGTTTCCTCCCATTGTGCTGAGTCAGCCTTAAACCTTGTTTCAGTCAGGACCTCCTTCTAGTGAATGGCTTTCTTTATACTGGACAGCTGCAAAAATATTGCAAATAAACTGGAATATTGCTATAGGTCTTTCTGAGAGCTATTGGATCTCAGCTATGCTTGACGTGGTACAGGGGCAGAAAAAATTTCCTGATAGGGTATTGGGAAAGGAAGTGCATCCCTAGCTTTTTCAGTTGACATTTATTCTTTTCTTTGACAAGATGATGCTATAGTCCTATCAAGAGCCTCTGTTAATTATCAGAAAAAAAGGAGATTCTGCATAAGTCACAAATTACTGGGTGTGCATGTATATGTTTGTGTGTGTGCTTGTGTGTGTGTGTGTGTGTGTGTGTGTGTGTGTGTGTGCAGTGTATGGTAGGCTTGAGGGACCACATGGGGAGATAGAGATCAAACCCAAATCAGCCGAAATCAAGGTAAGTGTCCTACTTACTAAACTACTGTCCTGCCCCCACTTTTTGATTTATCCTTCTCTTTTCTTATAATGCATAAACTTTTACTTATTTTGAGTAATATATTTTACTTATTTTGACATGATTTTTCTAGAGTTGCTTCACTGACAATTCTGATTATTCAAGTCTCTGATCAAATGTTGCTTTCTCAACAGAGCTTTCTCTGACCCTAATATCTAAAATGTTTCTATGTTCTTGGGCATTTTGTTCTGCTTCTCATTATTTACTAATACAATTCATCATTCTATAAAAATGGTATCATCTGTTTCATATTTCTTTAGTTAAAATATATGCTCTGGAAGGCTGGGGACTATTTTTTTTACTGCTATAGACTGACTGTAATAAGTACACAATAATTATTTTTTCTTTTTCTTTTAGGGATTTTAGGGAAGTTCAGTTTTCTCTTGGATTTGTGATCAGGGGCACTTCTGGAAGGACTCAGTGGACCATAAGAAGTACCATAGATGGAATCTGGACTGGCCACAAGCAAGGCAAGTACCCTACTCTCTGTGTTATCTCTTAGGACCCTCAACAAATGTTTTGTAAATAAGCGAGCTAGTGAATAAATGAATACTAGGAGGTCATTCCTCTTTCATAGAAGCAGCTGGACAGGTAAAACTGTTTTCTGTCCTAGTAGACAAATTTTGATGATCTCATCTCAAAATGTTTCTCCGAGTGGAGAGAAGCTGTCACTGGATTTAGGCTTTGAAACACTGAATGCCTGAAATTCTATTATCAATAGCTTTGTGAATAATAAAAAAATCATCACTTGTATCACTTCACCTGTCTTCCCTTTGATCATCGATTTGCTCATGCAGGCACCAGCAACATCTCCATACATCCTGTTACAGGCTAGTATAGCCCAAGGGCATCTGCTCGAGCCAGGAGTAAAGAGCCTCAGACCATACCATCAGGTATGGAAATGACACGCATAGCAGAGCCTGGCAAGCTACCTGTGTCGTATTTGATATGCCAAATACCAGTAATAATTATAGACCTCAAAACATATTTTTATTTTTACATAAAAATAAAAAGTAAAACTTTCGCCCAATACCCATCTGATAAGGGGTTAATATCCAGGATATATCAGGCACTGGTAGAACTTTACAAGAAGAAAACAAACAACCCCATCAAAAAATGGGGAGAAGAAATGAACAGAAACTTCAGCAAGGAAGAAATTCGAATGGCCAAAAAACATATGAAAAAATGCTCATCATCACTAATCATCAGAGAGATTCAAATCAAAACAACAATGAGATACCACTTTACACCACAGAGACTGGCACATATTCAAAAGAGCAAGAACAACAAGTGCTTGGCGTGGATGTGGGGAAAAGGGGACACTCATCTATTGTTGGTGGGAATGCCGGCTGGTACAGCCTTTCTGGAAAACAATATGGACTTTCCTCCAAAGACTAGAAATTGAACTCCCATTTGACCCAGCCATACCACTCCTGGGAATCTACTCTGGGAAACCAAAAATACGCAGCGGAAACACCATCCCTACTTTTATGTTCATAGCAGCATTAATCACAATAGCCAGAATCTGGAAGCAACCAGAGTGCCCGAAAATCGATGACTGGATAAAGAAGCTTTGGTACATCTACACAATGGAATACTATGCAGCTGTTAGGAAAAATGAAGTCATAAAATTTGCCTATAAATGGATGGACATGGAGAAGATTATGTTGAGCGAAATTAGCCAGAAGGAGAGAGACAGATACAGAATGACTGCATTAATTTGCATGGCATAAATATATATGTACATATTATGATACCAATATCCAAGGTCAAGTGAAACATATATCAGGAGGTCTTGTCAAAGGTGGAAATTATCCCAAACGTGTGGGAGTCAGGGAGGTTAGGTAAGACAGAAAATGGAACAGTGTGCTAATAATTGTCGAGGGTACTAATGCCAACCTAGAACTGAGCATTAAATAGAGGCAAAAGGATACACATGCCAACCTCTTAATGTGTGTTCTGTAATCCATAGTCTGGAAGGGAAGGAAAAGAGAAAGAGAGAGAAAGGGAAAGAAATAAAGAACCTGCCATGGAGGGGGCTGGGGAAGGGGAGGGAACCGGGGATGTTGGTGGTGGGGAGATGGGCACTGGTGGAGGGACGGGTGCTGGAACATTGTATGACCAAAACCCAAACATGAACTTTTTAATTGTATATCTTTTTATTTGTATATCTCACGGTGGTATAATAAAATACTTAAAAAAAAAGTTCTCCGAGATAAGCATGACTTGAGTTAAGTCAAAAGAAATGCATGAAGATTTCTACTGCTTTTGTAAACTTCAATTGGAAATCTATTTATAGGCAAAATTTTCAAGTCCATTACATTGGCTGTTTTACAAGTTATCAGAGGCTCTATGGCTGATCTCTGTTGTTTGGAGACAAAACAGATCCTGTTCTGTTATTAACTTCTATATGGAAGCTTCCTCTAATCCTGAGCTGAGAGCAATTCATTCTGTGTGTTAGATGGTGGTGGTGAGAGAATGAGTAATTGAACCTGCACTGAAAAGGGATAAATTTGGTTTAGGTATTTGAGGGAGAGAGTATCGGCTTTCTCAGACAAATGGTTTGTGTGTGATCTGATTAATGGACATGAAATAATCATTTGATGCTTTCAAAAGACTGCTAAGGGGAGAGTAAATAAAAAATTATGAGTTAAGACCCTGAAGGAACGGTTTGAGGCTCTTCATAGTCCTGAATCAACCAGATGCTATTGGGCTACATTGGCACGTGATAGGTTCCAATGGAAATGTTACTGGCGCCCACTCGAGCAAATCGATGAATAACGGGATTCAAGTGATCAAGTGATCAAGAAGTGAGATAAGAAAAAATATTTTCATTTTGCATTGTTTCTTATAGTTTGAGCTACTGCTTCAAAGGAAAGATGAGGCTCTAATATTAAAACACACTAAGTAAAAAAATCTATTTTTATTTGAAAATTATTTAATCATGTGGTAGTTTATTCCTTGTTTAAATATTTTTGAAGCTGCTGTTTCCGGTTGAGCCATCTGTATTAGTGTTTTTGTTTGTTGAGTTTGGTTGGGTTCTTTGTACTTTCCTGTTAATTCTGTGTGACCCTACTGGAATTTCAGTGTATGGGAATTAGGAGGTGTTGCATAGTCACTTATGTAGCCCCATGCTCCAGGGACATCAGGATTTATGGTCTGTTGTGAATTGTCATGGTGGCTGCATGTGTTAGAGTTTCTTCCATCTTTTATAATTAATTTTTATCTGTGTTATTGTGGTTTGATAGAACATTGGCTATTATTTTTATGTCTTTAATTTATGTAGGGTTGTCTTCTGCCTTAATACGTGAACTTGTCACTTGTCACTTGTCTTCCCATTGTTCACCAATTTTCTCAAGTGGGTGCCAGTAATGTCTCCATTCATTGGGAATGAGTGCCATTATTGTTACTGTTTTGGGCATATCGAATTCACCATGGGTAGCTTGCCAGGCTCTGCCGTGGCTCTGGGTTCATCCCAGTCTTTTTTTCCAGTCTTTTTCTATGTCAGACCATCAACCATCCAGGGCCCATGGGGCAGAGCCCTGGGTGTAGACAAGCCTGTCTCCTGTCTGCCACCTGCTGGCCACTGCAGTCACACCTGCAACACCTCGAGGGGCGGTGGAGAATGTTCCATGCGAGGTAGAGACTGTGTATTTGACTTTTTGAAGATGCAAGACCTTGTATATAGCCACATATCCCAACTGTTCTGGTTCTTCATTTAATTCCTTATGCTTTTATTGGTATTCTCTGTCTAATGTTTTCAGTAATGAGAGTGGAGTGTTGAAGTGGCCACTATGTTTGTGTTTTCATCGATATATTTCTTTTGGCTTGTGAGAAAAACTTAACTGTGAGGTAAACTTTACTGATGCCACATTTGGTATATATATATATATATATATATATATATTATATATATGTTAATTATAGTTAGTGCTTCTTATTTATTGCTTCTGTAGCCAATGAGTAGTATCCATCTCTATCTCTAATTACTTTTTCTAGATTGAATGTCATTTTCTCTGAGATAAGTATGGCTGTCCTAACCTTTTTCTGTTTACTGTTGGCTTGTATGATTGTATTCCTTTCATTCTGAGCCTATATCTATTCTGTGATTTTAGATATGTTCCCTGGGAGCAGTAAATGGATAGATTTTGTTTCCTAATTCATTCCACCATCTGTCTTTTGATGGGGCAGTTCTATTCATTAACATTCAGAGAAATTATTGATATAAAGGGCTATGTTGCCCTTTTTACTGTGTGGGGTTGTTGCTTCTACAGTTGGCTGTTTGGATCGTATAAACGGTTTTTCAGTATTTAATTCAGGGTCTGGCTTAGTTATAGCAAGAGTTGTCAGCTCTGTTTTGTATGAGAATGTTTCTATCCTTCCTTCCCATCTAAATAAGAGATTTGTATAATGGTAGACTGTAGGTTGAAAGTCTTTTTCAGAGAGTAATTTGAATATATCATTCCACTCTTTTTTTTTCTCCTGTTCCATTTCATATGAGTTACCTGCTGGGATTCTTATGTTGTTTTCTTTATATATATTATCTTCTCTCTCTATGAGTTTTAAGAATTCTCTCTCTTTGGATTTATGATTTTGATTACTGTATGTCTTGGTACTGTTCTGTTTGGGTTTATTTATTTATTTTCTTGTTTGTTTGTTTAGGCACTCTTTGGGCCTCCTGCATCTGTATATCAACTTCCCTCCAGAGAACAGAGAATTTTTTTTTAAATTCCTCACTTTTTTTTTTTTGCTTTTTTTTGGGGGTCACACCCAGAGATGCTCAGGGATTACTTCTGGCTCTTTGCTCAGGAATTACTCCTGGTGGTGCTCAGGGGATCATATGGGATGCCGAGGATTGAAACGGGTCAGCCACATGCAAGGCAAATGTCCTACCCACTGTGCTATAGCTCTGGCCCCAAGAACAGAGAATTATTTTGCTATTATCTCTCCAACCACTTGTTCTTCACCTTTCCTCTTTACCTACCCTTTGGTATTCCTAAAATTCAGAGATTGTTCCTCTTGCTATTATCCATTAAGTACCCTATATTTTCTTCCAATATAGTTTTTTTCTTTCCTTTTGCCAGTTTCCTATAAATGCTACTTTGTCTCCCAGTTCATTTGTATGGTCTCTACGTGTGCTTCATTTCTGCTGCAATGCTTGCTACTGTGTTCATTAGTTTTTTCAGTTCATTTTTTGTATGGAATCTGTTATCCTTTGTATCAGTTCTTTAAATTGATCAATCAAACTTCTCATCTAGTGATTAACTAATTTCACTGGCCACTGCTTGCTTAATTTTAGTTGCCAATGTAGCGAGTGCTCATTTCAGATTCTCATGGACCAGATTATAGAGTTTTAATGAACTTAAGGATTTGCCTGGATTTTTTAATCTCTATCTGATACATCAGTTGAGCTGCTTAATTTCCAGATTGTTCCTTGAGTTTTATATGGATTAATGTTAAGTTGTTTATACCAGAGGGTATGAGTAATACCCCTTTTGCTCATTATTATTTCCTTTACCATGTAGTGCTATTAGGTGAAGACAAGGGGATTTTGAACTAGTCACTCTTTTAGTTGATATATAACTAGTCACTCCTTTTATCAGATATACGACAGTCTAAGGTCAGTGAATATTTTTTGTTACATCCACTGGCTTCAGTTGTAAAGTGTGTTCAGTTTAAATTTGGAGTATTAGGAGCTGATGTTACACATAGCTACTCCCTGGTATAGGGATTGGGGTTACTGAGAATGGTCCCCAGGGTCCTGTGTCTGAGACTTTAAATTCATAGCCTGGCTGTGGTGAGAGGGAAAGGGGTATCTTATTTTTTATTGCATACTCTATGTGGTGCTGATGTGTGGCCAAAATTGATATTTCCTAGATGTGATTTTTAAAGAAAGAAATTCATCATCATTGTGTCATCAAATAATATTTAGGTGATAAACTGGGCCATAGAATGAAATTATCACCATAGTTTTGTGTCATGCAAGCACAGTTACCAATTTAAACAAATATTCTTACAATATATTTCCAATACTTTATTGTTGACTACTTTTACTTCCATGTAAATCAACAAGCGTGTATCTATTCAATGCATATAAATGTCTTCTGTTTGCCAGTTTATCTTTTGAATTTTTCATTCAATTGTCACTGGGGAAAGTACAATTGTCTTCTTCAAAACAAATTTTTATTTCTATAATTTCTTTGAAACCATTTTCCCATGGACCAATAAAAATATGCTGCTTACATTTAATAAAAATCCAATTTTGAAGGTAAAAACATACCTTTTTTTTAAAAAACTTTACCTGGAAGGTAAAAACAACCAAATGTAGCTGCTTTCTGGCATTTGATTTGGAGGATACATTATGCAAGTGTCAGACAGATAAGTAACATGTCCTTATTCATATTCAAAATTTCCAGGAAAATTCATTGGCAAATTGCTTCCAGTAATTCAAAGTAACTTAATAAAATGTAAGCAAAAGCCATTTTCCATTTGTTTTCCTAAGTGAAAGAAATAGCACCTAAGGATTTTATTAATGACACTATTAAAAAATCTATAGATCACCATAAGACCAAAGACTACTAAGGAATTTGGTCTTTTTATCCAAGGGATTTCAGGAAGTACATTGAACTTCCAGGGTCTTACTCAGTGTCTATTCTAGGTTCCTAAATCCAGCTGAAAATTAATAGGGTCATGACCATTGTTTGCAAAGGATATATAAAAATACTTCTGTGACAGCTGAGTAACTGGTTCTTTGATGACTGTCTGACTCTGGAGTCAGCTGGGCTTTGAATTCTAATATCAAGAAATCCTAACTGCATGTCCCTGGAAATGGCGCCTGGGAGGCATGGCGGGTTCTTGCCCTGGTCTGCCACCCCAGCAGAGCCTCACAACAAGCCAGACCACCCTCCCCTACTCCATGGGGCCCACCATTTTCCACATCCGGACTTCCCTCTCATCACAACTCCACCCAGCAAACCAGACTATCACAGCCCAGATCATCTACAGCCACCCTGCAGCAGTTTTTTTTTTTCAACCCGGCCCAGGTATGCTGAACCAGAGACTCTCAGACATGGGGCTGAGCTGCTACTTGCTCTCCCTGTGCCCAGCTGCTCATGAGGTGCCCGGGAGGCATGGCAGGTTCTAGCCCTGGTCTGCCATCCCAGCAGAGCCTCACAACAAGCCAGACCACCCTCCCCTACTCCATGGGGCCAACCATTTTCCACATCCGGACTTCCCTCTCATCACAACTCCACCCAGCAGACCAGACTATAACAGCCCGGCTCGCACAGCCACGCGGTTCATCAATAAATTCTTTATTTAGAGGTGACTACAATAGTATGCCACCCACACAGCAAGCCTGGCAAGCTGCTCGTGTAGTATTTGATATGCCAAATAACAGTAACATTTATATTAGGTCATTCCCGTGACCTAATATAATGGTTTGAGGCTCTTTATGTTCCTGGAGCAAGGGGATGCCTTTGGGTCCTACTAGCATGAGACAGGACATATGGAGATATTACTGGTGCCCGCTCTAGCAAATAGATGATTAACGGGAAGATAGTGATAGTGATAGATGTCCCTGGAAAATCATACAAACTAATGTGTATCTTTTTTTCAGCAATGTACACGGGGAGCCACATAAAGGGTGAGATAATCAAATGCTTTCATACATATTCTTGTTCTATGTGCATTTGAAAATTCTACTCCCACCTACAGGTGGATTCCATGAGTATTAAACTATGATATTTTGTAATGTTCAGATATATTGCCAATTGTTTTTCAGGTTTTGTTTATCTGGTGCCCGCTCTAGCAAATAGATGATGAATGGGAAGATAGTGATAGTGATAGTGATAGTGATAATATAATAGGTGAGTATATAATTGAATGCAATTCACTTATATATAAGTGAATATATATACGTATGTATGTATATATATGTGTATATATGTGTGTGTGTATGTGTATATGTATATATATATAAAGTGAATGGATCCAGTAACTTTCTGTAATGATTTCTGTGTGCCCAGGCCTGTCTTGTAAGAACATCAAGGACAGTGAAATGAGGTTTTCTGTTTATTGGTGACTGCTGGGCAGGGAGAAACAGCATTCTTATTCAGGAAAATAACAGTTTCTGAATAACAGTTACTGAAGCTTCTTTGAGCTTAAGTTAATTAGAATCTGACCTGCTCCAGAATGCCAAAAATTTTGTCAGCAGTGAAGGAAATTGGGAGTGAAAAGAGAGTAGCCAAGAAATGGTTCAAATAGTTGTATGTAGTCCTTTTTTAAGAAACTCTGGTCACTATTTTTCCAGCACAATTATTTAGAAAAGAGGAGCCCCTCTTTTACACCACCACTTTTATTTCCAAAATCTATATGTCTTACAGCTCAAATCCATGGAAAGAACCAAAGAAACTGAGCCAGGTTGAGCTTAAGGGGTTGGAGCATATACCTTATACCTGCAAGGTTCCAGGTTTTTATTCCTGGTGCCATATTATCCTCCCCTCTCCCATCACTGCAATTATCCTGAAGCACCATTGAGTATAGCTCTGCTGGCCTCTGAACATCATCAGGCATAATACCAAATACTGCTGGGCGGCCCTGATTTGGGGGGCCACAACTAGTGTTTCACAGGGCTTAATCCTGGCTCTGCACTGCAATTAGGCACCACTCCTGGCAGGGCTTGAAGAGAATAGGTGCTAGATAGAACCCAGGTTCTCCATGCATATGCTCTACCTGATATATTATCTCTCTAGCCCCCAGATATGGAACCCTTCATAAATTGTTCCTTTTCTTCTTCGTATTGTTCCTGGATGAACCTGATGGTCCTTGTTATGGCCTAAGTCTTAGACCATCAGGCCTGTTCAAGACTCTGACCATCACTAGAAGTGATTCCTAGCCCCTCTGAACAATGTTTGGGAGGACTCTCCATTCCCCCGAAAAAAAAAACCTGAATCAAGAGGAAAAAAATGTTAATATTTTTTGTTTTTATCATAACCTTTATTTCCTCTGTTTTTTGTTTTTAAACTTGTGGAGGATGTTTGAAGAAAGTTATTAACATAGGTTATGTAGGCAAGATTAATTTGTCCCATATCAAATCTATTCCTATGACAAAAAAAATTTAGCCTAAGTTTAAAAGTTCTTGGTGAATAAAATTAATTGCATCAACTAAACAAAATGCATTCGGTCCAATACATATAGATGTTCTGTCAACAAGACAAATGGACTCACTAGTACAAGTATCTGTGTGGATGAAATGCATAATAATGTAATTACTTTGCCAACAAAATGCTAACTTCCTTTAATCATCCTGTTCACAACATAATGTAAAGTGATTTAGTGGGTAAAATGAATCCACTTACAAATTGTTTTATGGTCATAATGCAGCCCTTTCGTGGAATGTGAATTGATGATAATAATTTTATGGGCAAATGATTTTTCAATTAAAATGTCTTTTCACAGACAAAATGGGAGTGTTAAAAATGGCTCCCAATAGCACATGCCAAGTAGTAGGCAGAAAGGGCTGTCACCTACATTAACAAAAAACCTCAATCAAAAATGATTAAAAGCTCAAAAGCTGATTTACTTTTTAATCATATTTATAATATTCTTCCCACCCATTTGAAAGGTATCTGTCTTCTGCCACTACTGATACCCCCAAAAAATAATAGATACAGTGACCAGCCCACCAATCACTTGCTCATGGTTATTTCTGCGTTCATTATTAACTAGCCATATAGTTCATTAATGAACACATAGAACCAGAGCTACTCTTTCCTAAATGGACACTAGATTCTTATTGCTTCATTCATGAAAATGGAATGCATCATGATAATGTAGTGGTTTTTGATTTGAGGTTGTGAGGAAAAAAATATTTCTATTTTGACTAATGTCATATTTATTCTATTTTTGGGTTTTGAGCCATATCCAGCAGTGCTCAGGATTTACTGCTGTCTCTTCACTTAGGAATCACTCCTAGTAGGCTCAGGGGATTAATGTGGTGCCAGAGATCAAATCTGTGTTGGCCTATGCAAAGCACATGCCCTACCCACTGTACTATTGATCCAGCCCCCCATATTTTTACTAAAGATTTAATATATTATTAAATTTAATATGTAGACTCAGTATCATTTATCACTTGATTCAGTATATTAATATTTATTTCCTCCTATTGTCACAAGTTGAAATTTTTATTCCTTTTTATTTTAGATCCTTAAAATATCTTCCACTCAATATCCTAATGACTTTGACTAGTCACTGACGTAAACTATTCCCACACCACCAACTTACAGAGTCCACAGCTGTAGATAACCCTGCTTATCTTTAGAATACTGAACTCAAATTTTCTTGTTTTGTTTGAGGGCCATAAGTAGCTGTGCTTAGGAATTCTTTCTGGCTAAGCCTTCAGGGATCACTTGTGGCAGTGCTCCGGGGATCATACGGCCACCTGGAATCAATACTGGATGTCTAGGTATAAGGCAAGTATTCCACTGGCTATTCTATCTCTCTAGCTCAATACTGGACCCATAACTAAAGGAGGTCTGTCTGCTGTGAGAGGTGGGAAATAGTTTCTCAATATGCCATAATAGATTGTCCACTGCCCACCCAAAGGCTCCATACTGTCCTCTTCTAAAGCAAGACAGTTTCATTTATTTCATTTCAGGGAGTACTAAATTTTTTTTTTCAGATTTTTTATTTTCTAGGTACTACAGCCTTTGGAAATAAAGCAAACATGATTGAAGACAGAACAGGGGAGAAGAGCATGTAGGAGGCACTGGGAAGTTGTGGGAAGGATGATCATCTGCAGACGAGAGCAGGGACTGCTTAGCAAACGGTTCTGGAGTAGAAGCTGGCTCTGCCGCTTCTCAGCTACTTTATATTGGGCAAGTTGCTACATCTCTCTCATCTGCCCTTTCTGCATCTGTTGCCTAGGAATAAAATAGCACACTTAATTTACATTGCCGAAACAATTAAAAGGAGACGATATTCACACAGAGCCCAGTGACAGCTATTACCGTCACTTTAGTCAGCTGGGATTACTCAGAGAAGTCCTCCAGATCAAGAGGTGAGGCAACACAAGAAAGATATGTAACACATAGCCATCCTTTCAAGAAAAAAATTAATTGAGGAATTAATTTATTATAAAAAATGCAGATACTGTTTTCACCTTTAATGTACTGAAATGTCAGTTTCTTTCTTGGGCCTCTCTGAGGTAACTCTTTAATACAGACCCCCTCATCAGTCTCTTCCTCTTCGTCAAGTAGAGATTAGGAAGATGCAACTTACCTAGGAGGGGGTGTTTTTCTTCATTATCAGGTCAGGAAAGTTTGTTATACTTGTCAAAGAATTATATTTCAAAATGGAGTTGTCTACTAATCTAATATTAGATTATTTGAAAGAACGGAATTTGTCAACATTTTAACAAACATCTAGTTATGTCAAAATTCATAACTCTTGGTATTTTTTAAAAATAAGTTTTTGGGAATTTCCCGACCTCTATTTGTCAGGACTTATCTTTTCTGGAATCTGGTTGAATGGATTCACTAAAGACTAAGAGAAAGAGGTGACTGATCAGATATACTGAGCCTCTGTTACTCTGGGAAAATTTTGGGTTACTCTGGGAAAATTTTCCTTGGGAATTCATGGCATTTTTATTTGTTTATTTATGGGAATGAAGATATATATCCATATAGATATGTATCTTATAGAAATAAATATACTAGATATTTAGATATATCTATCTATATCAATCTATATAGATCTATCTATCTATCTATCTATCTATCTATCTATCTATCTATCTATCTATCTATCTATCTATCTATCTATCTGTCTGTCTGTCTGTCTGTCTGTCTGTCTGTCTGTCTGTCTGTCTGTCTGTCTGTCTGTCTGTCTGCTTGTTTGTTTATTTTAGGGCCACACCTAGTGGCACTCAGTATTTTTTTCTCCTGGCTCTACTCTCAGGGATTGTATCCATGTTGACCATGTACAAGGCAAGTGCTATACATTCCAGCCCTGAGAGACCTATCTTACAGGAATTGTTGCACATGTAAATACACTACTTGACTTCTTTTTTAACTGGTAACTCTTCTTCTGGATTATTACTGGTTTTTGCTGATTTTCAGGTAAGAATCCAATAAATGGAAAAAAATGTAGAAGGAAAATGAGACTTCGTTTTCCTATTAGAGTGATAAAAGGGAACAAATAGGTCAGTGAAATTCAAAGTTCTGAATCTGATAAGTAATTTCAAATTTCACGCAGCTCAATAGAGAGTGCCGTACAATGCTCTAGCTACAGTAAAAGCTGGGAGGAGAAATTTGACTGTCAAACACTTTATATGAACTTGTGTGTCTGATTCAGAGTGGAACGCTAACCAACCTTACACAACTATTATAAAAAGCCAACCAACAGGTTTAGAGAGACAGCAATAGTCTGGGGAAGACAGGGCTTCCTTCCAGCACAGCCTGGCTTCTATAATCACCAGTTCTTCTTTGCCTAGTCAGTAATTTTATAGTCAGGCACTTACCTGAGAAAACCATATGCAAAATAATGCCCAATGTATATGATTTCTATTCTTGCATCAATTCATCAACTTTCTTGGTCAGGATAAAGCTCATCAAACAACTGAAGAAAGAGTTTATTGGGACATCTTTTATCAACGAATTAAAGCCTCAACTAAATTAATTTCTGCCTTTATCTGCTTGACCGTTTCTCCCAAATAAGGTGGTAATAAATAGTTTAAAGCCTGTTTACTGGGGCGGAGAGATAGTACATTAAGTAGGGTGCTTGCGCCTCATGCTGCTGAACCAGATTCTATCCCCAGCATCTCACTTTGAGCACCACCAGTAGTAATTCCTCAGCGCAATCTGGGAGTAAAGCCTCAGCATCACCAGGTATGGCCACAAAGCCCAAGTTATCCCATTTCTTAGTTTGGTTAATAGGTAAATAATAGTTAAAACAGATGTCTTTGGTGAAATAATCTTACAATAGTTATTTTTAGTGCATGTGTTAATTCGTCCCAAATAACTTTAATCAACTAGCTCAATGATGCTGCTTTTTATTATATTCCTTAGTTATAGTATTTTAAATATGTTTACCTCATATCTCAATATTTATAAATCATATAAATATGCTATCTTTAAATAACATAAAATCATCTAGAATATACAATAAAATAATAATTTGAAGGTACTGTTGATCCAGAGACAAAACACACCAATATCACCTAATTTTTCAAATACAAAATACATTGAATGCTTTGTTCATTTTTAGACGAAATGAACTGTCTGAATTAGATAATCATGGTTTCAATTTCATAATGTAAATGACTTACAGACATGGGGCAGAGCTGCTACTTGCTCTCCCTGTGCCCTGCCACTCATGAGATGCCCGGAGGGATGGCGAAGTTCTAGTTCTGGCCTGCCACCCCAGCAGAGCTGCACAACAAGCCAGATGACCCCCCCCCCCCACTCCATCGGGCCACCATTTTCCACATCCAGACTTCCCTCTCGTCAGAACTCCACCCAGCAACAGTCTCTCACAGCCCAGATCATTAACACCCACCCTGCAGCAATTTTTTTTCAATCCGGCCCAGATATGCTGATCCAGAGACTTACAGACATGGGGCAGAGCTGCTGCTTGCTCTCCCTGTGCCCAGCCGCTCATGAGGCACCCGGGAGGTATGGCAGGTTCTAGCCCTGGCCTGCCACCCCAGCAGAGCTCCAAAACAAGCCAGATGAGCCCCCTCCATCGGGCCACCATTTTCAACATCCAATTTCCCTCTCATCAGAACTCCACCCAACAACAGCCTATCACAGACCAGATCATCGACACCCACCCTGCAGCAGTTTTTTTTTCAATCCGGCCCAGGTATGCTGATCCAGAGACTTACAGACATGGGGCAGAGCTGCTTCTTGCTCTCACTGTGCCCAGCTGCTCACGAGGCACCTGGGAGGGATGGCGGATTCTAGCCCTGGCCCGCCACCCCAGCAGAGCTCCAAAACAAGCCAGATGACACCCCCCCAATCCATCTGGCCACCATTTTCCATTTCCAGACTTCCCTCTCGTCAGAACTCTACCCAGTGACAGCCTATCACAGTTCGTCTCACGTGGCCGCAAGAGGCCGCGTGGTTCATTTATAAATACTATATTTAGAGGTGACTACAAGGGTATGCCACCTGCACTGCAAGCCTGGCAAGCTGCCCGTGTTGTACTTGACATTCCAAATACCAGTAACAATTATATTAGTTCATTCCCATGACCTAATATAATGGTTTGAGGCTCTTTATGTTCCTGGAGTGAGCAGATGCCCTTGGATCTACTAGCATGAGACAGGACATATGGAGATATTACTGGTGCCTGCTGTAGCAAATTGATGATCAACAGGGAGGATAGTGATAGTGATAGTGAATGTGACTGACCAAAAGCTCAAACTAGGAGATAGTTTGTCATCCCATTTTCTGGTGGGTTTCTTGTGCCTTTTTCATCAATATCATATCTATTTTGTGGTTTGATAGAATGCTCTTAAGTTTCCTTTCCATTGTTATTGATTTGGCTAAAAAAATATTTTGTGTATTCACAAATATTCGAACCATGCACTAATAACCTACAGAAGTTATCCATCCCTTTCCTTCTGACATTTCATTGAACATGATTCTCTCTATGTCCATCTATAATAGCAAATCACATGATTTTGCCTTTACTTATTGAAGCTGCATAATACTATCATAACTTCTCTATGTTGTACTTACTTGTAGTTGGATATTTGAGTTGTTTCCATATCTCTGCCATTGTACTAAATTCTGAAAAGAATACAGGAATGCATATATCCTTTTTGAATTAAGGTCTTTGTAATTTAGGGGTAGAAGCCAAGAAGTGGTACCACAATATCACATGGGAGTTCCATTCCTATTTTTTCAAGAAATCTCGGTATTTATTTCAATAGAGGTTGAACCTGTAAAATGAGGGTTTCTTTCTCACCACAATCCAACCAACAATGGCTACTTCCAGATTTTTTGATATATGCTATTCTCACTGTTATGAAATGATTTTTTTTTTTCTTTTTTGGGCCACACGTGGCAATGCTCAGGGGTTTCTTCTGGCACTGCACTCAGGAGTCACTCCTGGGGGTGCTCAGGGGACCATATGGGATGCCGGGGATCGAACTTCGGGCTGGCATGGGCCGGCCGCGGCAAGGCAAACGCCCTACCCGCTGGGCTATCGCTCCGGCCCTGAAATGATATTTTGTCGGGAACGCCGCCAGGGTCCCCGACAGTGTCAGGACAGAAGTTCTCTTCTACCTCCAAGGACACCGGGGAACAGATGAAAACTCACGAGTCCTGTGCAGTTCCAAAAAAGGCTTTTTATAGTACAAAAGCTCTTCCACAGCACTCCAATATAATGAACAAACTTTAGCTCTGGTCCGAACTTAGACCATACAAAAGAGCCTAAGTCTCCCACCAAAGAGAAAGGATCTCACCCGAGCTGAGTCCTACCCTGAAGAAGAAGAAAAAGGCCAAAGAGCAAAAAGCCGAAAGCCAAAAAGCCGAAAGCAAGGAGCAAAAGCCAAAGGCTAAAAGGCCAAAGGGGAGTCAAATTAGTCCCATTATATACACCAAAGTAATCCAGGGAGGGTCCTGTCAACAAAGAACTCTAAACAGAGTGTAGTGCCACACCCTATTGCAGCTATAAACAAAGGTTATGCCAAGGTCTAATCCTTTCTACCAAGATTATCTCTTATGTAAAACACTGGAGAGACAGAGGGGGCTGGTATAAAGTAATACATCTTAACTTCATGAGCTTCATGTAATCTAGATGGTACCCACAAGGTCCTTCTTATTATTATCTGAATCAGGGTGAATCTGAGTATCTTGTTCTCCTGTACTGAAAGGGCCACATTCGTCTGCTTAGAGCAAACTAATATGATCCTTCCTATAGTCTTCCTATAGTCTCAACGTAGCCAGGGTGGTAGTCTCCTGGTAAATTCTAACTGTCCCACTCTGGGTGCAGTGGGTATAAAGAGGAGTTGTGCCCAATCTAGAAAACAAAGAAGTCTTAGTAGATGTATAAGTCAGAAGTCATTCAGTCAAGGTGACTTCTGTAACTGCCACACCCTCTAGCAGTGTTTACATAGAAGAGAGGTCTCATTAGAATGAACCTTGGCTTAAATAGATTAAGCTGGGAGTGGGCAAAACAACAAAACTCCCAGAATAGCTAAATCTGTCCTCCAATAATATTTTATTGCTGTTTCTATTCACATTTTCCTAATCATAAGCGATAATAATTAGCACTTTTTCATGTTGCCTATTCTATCCTTGTCTTCTTTGCAGAAGTATTTACTTATTTTCTCACTCCATTTTTGGGTGCAGAAATTGAATTTTTTGTTGTTGAAGTGTGTGGGTACTTTATAGACTTTGGATATCAGTTCCTTATCAGTCCTTGGATATTAGTTCATTTGTGTGCAACTATTTTCTCTTGTTCAGTTGGTTGTCTTTCTTTTTAGCCTGAGCTTCTTTAGCTATGCAGAAACTATTTAATTTCATGTAATCCTTTTTATTTTGCTTTTGTCTTTGTCTCTGTGGTCAGTTTTTTGAAGACGTCTCTGAAGTTTTGCCTATGCTTTAGTCATGTATTTTATGGATTCTGATATTTTCAAGGTTTTTAGTCTAGTTTGGTTTTACATTTTTTTGTTTTCAACAATTTGAGATCTGGTTCTAATTTCATTTTTCACATGTGGTTTTCCAGTTTTGTCAGCACCCTTTATTGCAGAGTTGGGATAAAGTGTCATATGCATGATAAGCCTCCAATTTTGGTGAAAACAGCATATAAAGTTAGTTTTCATTGAATAACTACCTTTAAATTAGTCTAATGCTTTTATGTATCTTTAAAATATTATGCTTCTTCAATCAATGGTCTTTCATATTTGCTATATTATTGATATTCTTACAACTATTTTGTCAGACATCAAATTATCTACCAATTCCCTATAAAGAGGAATAGGTCTAAGGTATCTCTAAATTCCATTTATAACACAGGAAAATTCTGGGCAGATAGTGAATAATTAGATAAATCTCACATTTAGTAAGTGAAAAATTGTCCATACCTGAGAAAGTTTAGCCCTTATTCATATATACCTGCAGAAGTTAAATTTTTTTTCATTAGTTACCATTATCCCCAACCAGTAAATATTACATAGTATTAAATAGCATTCCATTGTGTAAATATAACACACTTTCATTATTCGACTTATCTGTCATTGGACAACTAAGTTTATTCTATGTCCTAAGTACTGAGTGAATAATGGTGTGTGTATATGTCCTTTGAAAAGACTTTTTTTGTACTCTGCGTGTAGATAGCAAAAAGCAGAATTGCTGGGTCATGATTTTCTGAGAAATATCCTTGAATATGGCCATACAACCCTATATGCTCCCAATCTCGTCTGATCTGGGAAGCTAAGCAGGGATGGACCTGGTTAGGACTTTAATGGGAGAAATATACATACTATTTTTCCTAGGGAATGCCAGATAACATTCCCACCATCTACTACTGGTGGGAATGAATTCCTTTATGATATCTCTGCTAACACAGACCAGAACTTTTTTTTTTGATATATGCCATTCTCACTGGTGTGAGCTAATGTCATCTAGATTTGAATTTCTCTGATAATAAGCGATGATGTGCACTTTAATTTTATATGTTCACTTGCCATATATCTTTTATCAAAGAAGTGTCTATTTCTTTTAATTTCCCATTTTTGTTAGGAGTTTGGATATTTTTAGTTATTGTTGATCTTTGCTAATATTTTATGTATCTAGATATAATTGTTTAATTCGATGTGATAAGTGAAAATATCTTCTTTTATTAAGTTGGGTGTCTTAAAAGACACCCACCCAACTTAAAGTTTTAGGTCATGTTTTATTTCCCACCTGGAAACTCTTTAATTTGATGAAGTCTCATTTGCTTGTTTTTGTTACTATTTTGCTTTACTATTGTTACTTTACTATTTGCTTATTTTGTTGCTATAAGCAAAAGCTTACTTTTTGCTTTTGCCAATGAGATCATATCATTGGAAACATCTTTAGGCCCAAATCTTGGAGGGTTCTACCTATGCTTTTTCATAAGGTGTTTTATCTACTTTGAGCTGAATAGTGTGTAAGCTGTGAGATATGAATCCAGCAACATTATTTTGCATATGGTTATCCATTATAGCAGCACATTTGTTAAAGATGCTACCTTTACTTCATGTGCTTACTCCTCAAAATTAGCTAACCATAGATCTGGAGATTTGTCTTTGGTTATTTGATTCTAACCCATTAGTCAGAGAGTCTATCCTTATTCCATTACCATGATGTTTTGATCACTATTGCTTCATAATATAATTTTAATTTAAGTAATGCGATACTTCCTGGTTCCTTATTTCATCACAAATAACTGTGGTGTTCTGGGTGTGATTCTATACAACTTCATACTGACCATTCTAATTTCTTGAAGAAGGTTGCCTGAATTTGGATAAATATTATGCTGAATATGAAAAAGGTAGGCAAGTAGATATAGTGTCCCCCAACCCCTCACCCCAATCCTTCCCCAGAGACTTATTATTTTGGCAAATAAAGGAGAGTGAAATACCAGGGCATATGAAACATTTCTTGCAAGTTGAAAGAAAATTGGGTAATAAAACTAACATTTAAAGAAATGGATAGCAAGGGTAATGACTTTGTACATCTAGAGAAAACAATTGATCTGCACCTGGAGAGATCAATTTTTTTCTCAGCTGGGCCACAGGCCTTAGGATACTTAAATTGCAAGCAGACCACTCAGGTTCCTTCCCCAGCATTTCATATGATCCCCGAGCCTGGATGAAAATGATTCCCGAATGCAGGAGTAACCCCTGAGCATTGCCATGTGTGTATCCCCCAAAAAAGAAGAAAAGAAAGAAAAGAAATGATTGTTGGAGAAGGCTGAGTTTCCTTACAAAATCTGGGAGCAGAGACAGGGAATACCCTTCTGCCCCAGGTTATCAGCAGCAGGGGCCAGAGAAAGACTTGCGAATCCAGCAAAATTTCAAAAGGCTTTTACTCTCACAGGTTCTGACATATAACCCATTAACAGGAAAACCCCAGACTTTAGGTTCCTAGCTGGGCTCTGGTCATGTGCAGGTTTAGAATCATAGGCCAAGATGGCTGTAACCACGTGCCTAGGCCCAACAGAGAGAAGAGAGAGGGGAGCAGAGGCAGAGAGCAGGCAGGGAAGAGAGAGAAGAAGAGAGAGCAGAGGCAGAGGATGATGAGGAAGAGAAAAAGGAGAGAGTGAGGAGAGGGAAGGCTACTGCTTTGATATATTTCAGCCCTGACATCAATAGGGTTGATAGCAGTTAAGGTCAATCCCTTCAAGTGCCTCTCCCAGGACCTCACCTAGTCCTATTGAAATGTTAATATTGCCTGAGACAAGGTCTGCCCTTAAAGTTTCCCTGCAGGCCATATGCAGAGTGTGGGAAGGAATGTATCTGCACCATGGATATTCTACAGCCAGGTATATATTTCTCCAAGCCTTCACAAGATCCTTGTCTTTACTTTATAGTTGTTTTGGATATTAGCCTTTAGACTTATTAGAGAACCGCGCTTATGCCTTAGAGGCAAACAGCATTTCTCTCTGATCTAATTATAACTATATTATACTTAGAGATCCAATGTAGGCAGACAAAAATACTGGTAAGATCCATCTTGTCCCAAGATAACTGTGGTAGCATGAGAGAAAATATCTATACCAGCTAACTTAGAATACATGGTAAGATATACTGCCACATAGAGTCACAGATCCAAACTGTTTATGCCTCTATCTACAAAGTGGCCTGCAGGAACTAACTCCAGGCAAGATGCAGAGGCTCTGTGCAACAGTGTCCTACAACAAATGATCTACTTTTATAAGTCAAAAATTGAATATTGATCATTTTGTTAGTGTGATAATTTCAATGTAGTAGATTCTTGCTCTGAGTAGGAGAAAAATTATATGACTCAGCTGGATTTTGGAAATTGTTTTTTATATCTCAAACAAAGTAAACATAAACACTCAGGTGGAAAAAACCCAGTCTTGCTGACTCTTGAGGTGCAGCAATGTTCTTAAAGATGACAGCATTATACCAGCCTGACATCACCTTCAGATTTGTGGTGAAGCAGTTTGATGTTTGGTCATAGAAAATGAGCCAGGAGACAGCAAAAACCATTAGGGTTTGAAATTCCTGAGTCACATCCCCCTCTTTAACAGGAAGGAAATATGAAACTTCTAGGAACATAAATGGCCTCTTTTATACACTTTATACATAAGCAGTGGCACAAAGATAGTGAAGGCAGCACTCCTTTCTGAATAGAGCTCTGGGTACCGAGCTTTTGTAAATGATGAGGTTATAAACTATATTATCATCTATAATAGTAACATAAGAAAATTATAATAACACTAATAATTTCATAAGATTCTAGTTTGTTTCAGAAGATTTAGGCTTCTATAATAAAATACCATGGTTAGATGACTTGTAAATATTAGAGTTATTTCTTATAATTCTATTCCCCTCACTTTGGAGGTGATGGCAAATTTGTTATTTGTTGATATTTCAGCAGAAATAGCTAAAATGATTAGCTTCTAATTTGGGGGGTTCTTATGGACTGTAAGAGTAGGCTTTGAACACCAAATATTGTCAGTATTACACTCTAAATTTAAAGCTCACAAGCGTCCAGCAATAACCTCCACACCCAGGAAAGTAATCCTAACAACTTAACTCACGACCTGTGTTTATATACCTTCCATATCCTTACCTTTAACTGTTTTTCTTATTGGTATATGATGTGAATCAATGTTAGAAAATACAATCAATAAAATTGGTTGCAAAATTACCTATGTAATAACCAATTGAATTTGCTCTTACAACAACAGTTAGATTGTATATATAGGGAAACCTGCTTCCCTCATTTTTACAGTAACAGTGTGAGCCAACTTTGTGTTTCAGAGCTATGTGTGATTTTGCTGACACTCACATGGTAGAAAGAATGACAAATTTTCCTGGGGCTTTTCCATGAGAACAGAAATCCTATTTGTGAGAGCTCCACTCTTAGGACTTAATCATCTCCCAAGGCTTCACCTAATATCATTGCAATGGAAATTAAGTTTCCACCATATGAATCTGGAGGGAACACAAACATTCAGTCTAGAGATAACAAATATCAAACAAGGACTGAAATGGACAATTAAGGGCTAAATTGACCATATTGTTCTAGGGCAATGTGGGAAGAAATAAGGCTGAATCCCATCAGTTACTAGCCCTCTAGATACTTTCAGAAACAATCCTGTTTTATGGGTAGCAGTCAGAGGGCAGTAACTCAGTTTCAGCAATCAGGTAGCAAAAAGACTAATCCTGTCTGGGGCAACCTGCAAATGCCTGAGGGAAGGGGTACGCTGTGAACTGGGCTTTGTTAAAAGAGTAAGAATGTATGGAATAGGGCAAGTGTGGAAGATGCAGGGTGTGTTTATTTTATAAATTCTGCACTTACCTCTTTAGATTCATTTATGGTTATTTACTTGTAAATGCTGAAGTCCACTGTGTTTTGAGTCATCTACTTTCAATTAACTATCTCAGATACTAGTTTGTGTGGGAAAACATAAAGGTGTGTGTATGTATGTATGTATGTGTGTGTATGTGTGTGTGCATGCATTTCAATATCATACTTGGCAAGTACACTAATGCATCTCAATAATAATTAAGACATGGATCTTAATAAAGAGTTAGGTGAATATAATGAAACTATAAGAGACACAGAATGTGTACACAAATCAGTTCCTATATTGATCATCGCAAGAACAGTGCTCATGTAAATAATTTCACAATTCCCTTTGCACCCATTTTGCTCTGGGGCTTTTTTTTTTCTTTTTTGGGTCATACTTGCAGCACTCAGGGGTAAGTTACTCCTGGCTCTTCACTCAGGAATTACTTCTGGCAGTGCTCGGGGGACTATATGGGATGCCAGGGATTGAACCAGATCAGCTGTGTGCAAGGCAAACACCCTACCCTCTGTGCTATCCCTCCAGCCCCCAGGGCTTATTTTTTAAGGGCATTGAGGGATTTTTTTATTTTCTTGTATCTTACAGACTGACTTATGGCCACAACTTAACTTTTTTAATTTTTTATTTTTAACAAAAATATCTAAGTTCATTTTCCTCTCAGTAGGGATCACGTTGATGAATATTTTTATTCTTTTTTAAAATTTTTCTACTGGAGTTATTACTAAACCCCTAAAAGAATTACAGGGTAAGAAAAAAAGTCTATAAAACCTTAAGGACTTGTCATATTACAAAAAATTTAGTTCTGATATGGACAAAAAGTTATAGGTCCAGGTTAAGAATAAATAAGTGAAAATGGGTAGATTCTATTGATAGTGACATTTTACAATGCCAGCTATCCTTATCCCACTTGCCCTGAAGTTGGAGGTCTACGAAGGATCATTCCCATGTGTCAAGAGAAGAGTTTGAAAATAGTAATGAATATGCTATCTATTTTTCCTTACATTCATCTGGGTAGGTACCAATGGCCCTTAGAGCTATAATTCTTCTTTTGTTTCTAGGTTGCTTAAAGATGTAGAGATTTTCTTTCATTGAAACAGACCAGCATCTAAAGCAAAGCTACACTATCACTATCACAGATAATGTGCTCAGTGTCAGTCATAATAAATCTGTGGTGGGAAATCTAGGCAGATTAAATTTTTTTTCTGTGGAAAAAATGCCTAGTTGAAAAGAAAAATCGCTGTTGCAGAGTATCCAAGAAAGGAGTCTCCTAATATTTATAGAAAGTAGTCTAAGATTCTAGTCACTTATTAGGACACTATCAAATGGAAATCCTACCCAGACCTACTATAGACGGTATTGATTAGGAATTTGAACTTTTTGCAACGATCTGTGGCACCATTCTGAATTACACAGTTTAGCATATTCATATACCTGCTTTTCTGTTTTTATAAGTTTAATAGAGGAATAACGATTTAAACAGACAGAAATTTAGCCTGGCCACTAGGAATTTGGAAAGTATTTCCATTTCTATGATTCCACTTAATCCTGAGTTTCTTTTCTGTCTGTTCATGTATAAAGCAGATGCTTTACTTACTAGAGGCTCTCTATTCTGGCTGTCACATTTGATAGCAGTTTAAATTAGTGGCAATTGGATTTTTGAATTAAATGAACATGTGAATGATCAGACTGCACAAACAGATCTTTCATGAAAAGGAATGAACTTTTTTGTTGAAATTACTAGGGGGGCTAAAGCAACACATCCTTGGACCTTGGCATTTCCTATTTCTCTTCCATTTCTTTACTGCTGTTTATCAGCAGAAAATTTTAGAGGCACAGGGTCCTTGAGGCAATTGAAAAAGGATTGCACTTTCCCTGAGGTTTACAGCAGACTTCTCAGATGAAACACTCCAAGCCCGAAAACAATGGTGGGATATTGTGAAAAGACTCAATGAACTTCAGGATTCACCAAGAATTCTTTAACCAGCTAGACTTACTTTCAGATGTGAAGGAAAGATACACAACTTCATGGATAAACAACAACTCAGGAAATTCATAGACTCAAATCCAACTTTAAAAAAGGATTGAAGGCTCTATTGTAAAAATAAGACAACCCAAAACCACAACAAGTTTAAACAGAAAGATGGCACAAAATCCAATGACAATAATCTCAATGTCAATGGTCTAAATGCACCAATTAAGAGACATAGGGTGGCAAAATGGATTAAAAAACTGAGTCCAACATTCTGCTGCCTACAAGAAACATATCTGAATAATCAGAGCAAGCACAGACTCAAAGTCAAAGGCTGGAAGACCATTCTCCACGCAAACAACTCCTCCAAAAGGCAGGTGTGGCCATACTTGTATTTGACAATATAGACTTCAGGCTGAAAAAAGGTTAAAATGGACAACAAAGGCCATTTCTTAATAATTAAGGGGTATGTATACCAGGAAGAAATCACACTACTGAATATATATGCTCCAAATGAGGGGCCAGCAAAATACTTAAAACGACTATTAATAGACCTCAAAGAAGACATTAACAGTAGCACAATAATAGTCTGAAACTTCAACACTGCCTTACTGACTATGGATAGATCAATGAGACTGGAAACTCACCGGAAAATACTAAAAACCTGAAGGAAGAAATGGAAGAAAGAGAGCTGGTTGATATATACAGGGATTTTCATGCCAAAAAAAAAAAAAGCTGAATGCACATTTTTTCCAGTGCACATGGAATATTCTCCAAGATAGACCATATACTGAGACAAAAAAGCATACCTCAACAAAATAAAAAATATAGAAATTGTGTCAACTATCTTTTTCAGATCATGATGCACTGAAGGAGACAGACATGGGGCAGAGCTGCTACTGGCTTTCACTGTGCCCAGCCACTCATGGGGTGCCGGGGGAGGGATGGCAGGTTCTAGCCCTGGCCTGCCACCCCAGCGAGCCTCACAACAAGCCAGACGACCCCCCCACCTCCATGAGGTACCTCCATTTTCCACATCCGGACTTCCTCTCGTCAGAACTCCACCCAATAGACCAGCCTATCACAGCCCGTTTCATCAATAAATGCTGGATTTTGGGATGACTACAAGAGTATGCTACCAGACGGCAGAGCCTGGCAAGCTACCCGTGTCAGGTAGATTTTGATATGCCAGATACCAGTAACAATTATAGACATTCCAATGACCTGATGGAATGGTTTGAGGCCTCTTTATGTTTCTGAGCAAGCAGGTTCCCTTGGGCTCTACTTGCATGAGACAGGTCATATGGAGATGTTACTGGTGCCCACTTGAGCAAATCGAAGATGAACAGGAAGACAGTGATACAGACAGTGATGCACTGAAAATAGTAGTTAACCATACACAGAAGCAGGGAGTCAAACCAAACACCTGGAAACTGAACAGCTCACTGCTGAACAACAAATGGGTCATAGAAGAAATCAAACAGGAAATCCAAAGATTCCTAGAAACAAATGAAAATGAAGATACCAACTATCAGAACTTGTGGGACACAGCAAAAGCTGTGTTAAGAGGAAAGTTCATAGCTCTGCAAGCATTCATAAGGAAAGAAGAAAAGGCCCACATAAATAACCTGATCTCACAGCTGAAAATTTTAGAAAAAGACCAACAAAAGGAGCCCAACCCAGGCAGAAGGAAGGAAATAATAAAAACTTAGGGAGGAAATCAACGAGCTGGAAACCAAAAAAAAAAAAAACCAAAAGATTAATGAAACCAAGAGCTGGTTCTTTGAAAAAATTAAACAAGATCGACAAGCCACTGGCAAGACTTGTAAGGACAGGGAAAGAGAGAACCCAAATAAACAGAATCAGAAATGAAAATGGTGACATCACAACAGAAAAGAAAAGAAATCCAAAAAAGATCATCAAAGATTACTTTGAGAACCTGTATGCCACTGAAACATGAGAACCTAGAAGAAATGGATAAATTCCTGAAGTCCTATAACCTCCCACAGCTGAAACAAGAAGACCTCCAATACCTGAATAAGCCTATCGCCATCGAGGAAATTGAAACAGTAATTAAAAGTCTGCCCAAACACAAAAGCCCAGGTCCAGATGGGTTCACTAGCGAATTCTACCAAACCTTTAAGGAGGACCTACTGCCTGTCCTGTTCAAGCTCTTCCAGGAAATAGAAGAAACAGAAACACTCCCAAACAGCTTTTACGAGGCACACATCACCCTGATACCCAAAGCAGGGAGAGACAACACAAAGAAGGAAAATTACAGACCAATCTCCTTGATGAACACAGATGCTAAGATCTTCAACAAAATACTAGCAAACAGAATCCAAAGACTCATCAAAAAAGATCATACATCATGACCAAGTAGGATTCATCCCGGGAATGCAAGGGATGGTTCAACATTCGCAAATCAATCAACATAATACATCATATCAATAAGAGAAAAAAAAAAAACCATATGATCCTATCAATAGATGCAGAAAAAGCATTTGACAAGATCCAGCACCCATTCATGATTAAAACCCCTCCAGAAAATGGGAATTGAAGGAAGCTTCCTCAAGATAGTCAAAGCCATCTACCAAAAGCCCACAGCGAGTATCATTCTCAATGGGGAAAAATTGAAAGCCTTCCCCTTAAGATCAGGAACACGACAAGGTTGCCCTCTCTCACCTCTTTTATTCAATATAGTACTGGAAGTACTCGCCATAGCAATCAGAGAAGAAAAAGGACATTAAGGGCATCCAGATAGGCAAGGAAGAAATCAAGCTATCATTATTTGCAGATGACATGATATTATACTTAGAGAACCCTAAACTCTCGACCCAAAAAACTCTTAGAAACAATAGATATGTATAGTAGAGTGGCAGGGTACAAAATCAATACCCAAAAGTCGGTGGCTTTCCTATACACAAAATAACGAAAGAGAAGAAAAGGGATATTAAGAAATCGATTCCATTCACAATTGTACCACAGAAAATCAAATACCTAGGAATCAGCTTAACCAAGTGTGTAAAGGACCTATACAAAGAGAACTACAAGACACTGCTTTCAAGAAATAAAAAGAGGACACGAGGAAATGGAAACACATTCCCTGCTCATGGATGGGGAGAATTAACATTGTCAAGATGGTAATACTCCCTAGAGCTTTGTACAGATTCAATGCGGTTCCTATAAGGATACCCATGACATTCTTTAAAAGAAATTGACCAAACACTCCTGAAATTTGTATGGAATAATAAACCCCATGGATAGCTAAAGCAATCCTTGGGAAAAAGAAGATGGGAGGCATCACCTTTCCCAACCTCAAACTGTACTACAAAGCAGCAGTAATAAAAACAGCGTGGTACTGGAATAAAAAACAGACCTGTGGATCTATGGAATAGAGTTGAGTATCCCGACACCCACCCTCAAAGACATGATCAGTTAATCTTTGATAAAGGTGCAAAAGAGTCCAAACTGGAGTAAGGAAAGCCTCTTCAACAAGTGGTGCTGGGAAAAACTGGACAGCTACATGTAAAAAATGAATTTGGACCTGTGTCTAACACCTTGCACAAAAAATCAGATCAAAATGGATTAAAGATCTCAATATCAGACCTGAATCCATAAAGTACATTGAAGAAAATATAGGAAAAACCCTCCACGACATTGAAGCTAAAGGCATCTTCAAAGGTGAAACACCACTAACAAAGCAACTAGAAGAAAAGATAAACATATGGGACTACATGAAACTAAAGAGCTTCTGCACCTCGAAAGAAACAGTGACCAAGATAGAAAGACAGTCCACAGAATGGGAAAGAATATTCACCCAATACCCATCTGATAAGGGGTTAATATCCAGGATATATCAGGCACTGGTACAGCTATATAAGAAGAAAACAGCCAACCCCATTAAAAAATGGGGAGAAGAGATGAACAGAAACTTTGACAAGGAAGAAATTCGAATGGCCAAAAGGCATATGAAAAAATGCTCATCATCACTAATCATCAGAGAGATGCAAATCAAAACAACAATGAGATATCACCTCACACCACAGAGACTGGCCCATATCCAAAAGGGTAAAAGCAACAAGTGCTGGCGTGGATGCGGGGAAAAGGGGACTCTCATACATTGTTGGTGGGAATGTCGACTTGTACAACCTTTCTGGAAAACAATATGGACATTCCTCCAAAGACTAGAAATTGAGCTCCCTTTTGACCCAGCCATACCACTCCTGGGAATATACCCTGGGAAGCCAAAAAACACACAGCGGAAACACAATCCGCACTTTTATTTTCATAGCAGCACTATTCACAATAGCCAGAACCTGGAAACAACCAGTATGCCCGAGAACTGATGACTGGATAAAGAAACTGTGGTACATCTACACAATGGAATACTATGCAGCTGTTAGGAAAAATGAAGTTATGAAATTTGCCTATAAATGGATGGACATGGAAAGGATCATGTTGAGTGAAATTAGTCAGAAGGAAAGAGAGAGACATAGAATGACTGCATTTATTTGCATGACATAAATATATCAGGTGGTCTTACCAAAAGTGGAAATTACCGCAAACGTGTGGGAGTCAGAGGTTAGGTAAGACAGAGAAGGGAACATGTGTGAATAAATGTCGAAAGGGCTGATACCAACATAGAACTGAGCATTAAATACAGGCAAAAAATGCACATGATGGCTTCCAAGTGTATGTAGTGCAACCCACAATGTGTAGGAGAAGGAAGGGAGAGAGAGAGAGAGAAAAAAGAGATAAAGAACCTGCCATTTAGGCAGGCTATGGGAGGGGGGAGGGAATTGGGGACATTGGTGGTGGGAAATGGGCACTGGTGGAGGGCGGGTGCTGGAACACTATGTGACCGAAACCTCCCAAACATGAACAACGTTGTAATTGTATATCTCACGGTGGTATAATAAAATGTTTAATTAAAAAAAAAGAAAAAGGGTTGCAACCTTTGTGTGGAACATTTTGGGAGGTAGACCAGCTTAGAGAGGTTATAGACACTTCATTCCATTCCTTTTGAATCATAGGGGGGGGGAGAGGGCAAAAGAGCTCTGAGTATCTGCCACAATAAACTTTTTGGGAAGAGCAAAGGGTAGATTATTAGGGAAAAGCGAATTTTTAAAACACAAATCATCTAGGTCCTTTCCTTGCTGAGTTTTTATTTCTACATGACATTTGGATGAATTGGCTTTCTTTGGCTCTGTATGTTTTACAGGGGCAAAACTGGGGCACTGCTTGATACCGCGCCCCATTAAAAAAAAAAATATTTGAGCAGCTAGGTAGACGCAAACTTATAAACTCTCAGGGAGTAATTGGTGCATCTCAGGCAGATTAAACCTGAAACAGAAAAAATTTCTCAAATTTTGAGGGAAAATGGTATATGTTGTGTATATGTATTATATCTGGTGTATGTCTGAGGAAGTCAAAGGGGGGGGCAAAAGTAACTTAGAAATAATTTTGAAGCATGTAAAGGTGTGGGGATGGGGAACTTCCTCATTCCCTGTCTCGTGTTTTTCTGAACTAACAGCATACCAGTATCCTTTTTCGGATACTGATACACCCGCAGAGCAGAAACCAGCTTTCCCCTAGTGATTGGCGTCACCAAAGCTGCAATAACATTTACTCCCAAATTACCGTGAATATTCTACCCACCCTTTGAGACTGTCCCACAACGTAATGAGAATATAGCGCCCCACGGCAGAGCCTGGTAAGCTGTCCGATGCGTGTTCGATATGCCAAACCAGTAACAGAAATGTTTATTTTCCTGACCTTGAAAGAGCCCTTAATATGGCAGCAGTAAGAAAGGCGAACAAGTGCCTGATAAAATTTCACGGCCATCCTAGGGCTGCCAAAATGAAGAAGGACTAAAATGACTGTCTGTACTTTTCAATGCACGTGCACGCTGGCATCGGAAGCATATATTGAGGATCTGATGGTGCAAGGCAAAAGATCAAGTACGACATCATTGGTCTGACTGAGAAGAGGAGGCATCAGTTGCATCATGCTGTATTTGACACCGGAGAAGAATTGTTCCTGGAACATGTGACGAAGAGGATCGGTGGCGCTGGGAGTCCTTGGTCAACATGAACATGGCCCCCAACGTTGATTCATTTGAATGCCTAACAAACCAGATAGGGCGACTACACTTGAAGAGATGTGGGCCCACTACCAGCAATTTCTATCTTCATTGTCTACGCACCAACATCCACAGACAAAGGAGATGAAATTGGGAAATTCTACATGGAATTTGAGGAGTTCTATAAAAAAGATCACACCTTCTACAAGATCATAGTGGGTGATTTTAATGCCAAGATAGGACCAAGAAGATCGCTGAAGAACTCCACATCGGGACCCATGGCCTAGAATGGAATGAATAGGTGAGAGACTATCTGAGTTCATCATGTCCACCAAGACCATTCACTGGGAACTCACAGTTCCAGAAGGCTGAAGCGAAACGTTGGACATGGGAATCTCCTGGTGGACAGTTCCACAATGAAATTGACGCACATCATCTTCAATCGACGGTTTTGTCTGACCGATGTTGCTGTCGCCCCTAAATTCCAAACAGGATCGGACCACCGTCTCCTTCGGCAAAATTCTACTCCCCGCAATGGGGAGAAAAGGCTGCAAAGTTTAAGAAGAGAACTCCCAGAACTACCACCAACTGGGAACTCTTTGGCACCATTGCAGCAACATGGGAAGATACCATCATTGACTGAATCGATGAAGAATACAACCGACTGGTTCAGCACCTCCATGATTGAGCGAAGAATGCCAAGAGAGAAAGACAAAAAGGACGCCTGTCTTCGTGAAACTCTTGAGCTCATTCGCTAACGTGGCAAGGCGCAGCCTCAGGAGACCAAATGCTAACGTCCAAGCTTGCTAAACGGTGCAGAGAAGCGATAAAAGAAGACCTCAAAGACAGAAGAGCAGAAATACTGGAAGATGCAGCAGAAGCCGGAAAAGCATTCGCACCGCCCGCCTGTCCTTCGCCAACTATAAGACCAAGATGACTGCCCTCCGACACCCTGATGGATCTATCACATCTTCCAGAAAGGCAATGGAGAAGATTATCCAGGACTTACTCAAATCTCTTTGATAGCCACATCCACCTGCCCACACACCAAATTCTACAGGATGGATATGTCATTCCAACTTCCTTCCTTCTGAAATCCGACATGCCATCTCGTCGGTAAAGAAGGGAAGAGCACCAGGCCCAGACAAAGTCTAGACCCAACACCTGAAGAATCTGCCGCCGGTACTCATCAATACACTAGCTCTGCTCTTCACACGCTACCTGTCCGAATGCAAGGTGCCCTCCCAATGGAAAACCAGTAGGACAGTTCTACTGTTCAAGAAGGGAGACATTCACGACATCGGCAACTATCGCCCCATCTGCCTGTTGTCCGTCATCTATAAGCTGGTGACACGAGTCATCCTGAACAGGGATTAGTAGAACACTAGATGAAGGAGAACCATGTGAGCAAGCAGGCTTCCGGAAAGGATTCCAGCACAATCGACCGTATCCACAACAGTAACCATGCTCATTGAGGTTTGTAGGGAGTACAAGATGCCGCTCAGTCTCACGCTCAGATTTACAGAAAGCCTTTGATTCTGTGGAGACTGTAGCTGTCATCGAAGCCCTAGCCAAACAGGGTGTTCAAACCCAACACATCAAGATCCTTCGTGAGCTGTATTGCGGATTCACCACCAGGATCTCACCATTCTACAAAGGAAGTGATCATTGATGTGGAAAGAGGGGTTCGACAGGGTGATACCATTTCACCAAAACTCTTCAGCGCCACCCTCTAGAACATCATGCAACAATTAGAATGGGAAGGAATGGGAGTGAAGATAGATGGTCGGCAACTACACTACTCTCCGCTGCGGGCTGATGACATCGCTCTAATAACACCAAACATTAGCCAAGCGGCACAAATGCTGGCTGACTTCGACCGAGAATGTGGAAAGATAGGTCTATAGCTGAATCTAAAGAAAAACTATGTTTATGAAAAATGAACTAGTTCCAGAGGCCCCATTCACTCTCAATGGAACAAACATCTCTGAATGCAGCAGTTATGTGTACCTTGGTGGAGAAATCAACATGATGAACGACCTAAAACCTGAGCCGCGAGGAGGAAGAGAGCAGCATGGAATGCCTTCAAAGGCATCGAAGAAATAGCTGAAAGGACAAAGAACCTCCGGCTCAGGGCACATCTCTTTGACTCCACCGTTCCTCCCTGCATTAACATACGCCCCAGAGAGACCTGGGCCCTAGAAAGCAGGATGAGAATGCTATTCGGGTCTCCCAGAGAGGAATCGAAAGAGCTATGCTGGAATATCACGCCTCACTCAAGTGAGAGAAGGAACCGAGTTCTGACCCTCCATCGCTATTCCAGAATCAGGGATGCTGGTCTCGTTTGGCAAGGCATCGAAAAATCAGATGGGCTGGGACATGGAATGCGATTTGGAGACAACCGCTGGACTAGAGCCATTACTGACTGGATCCCACGGGATGTCAAAAGATCACGTGGCCGCCCACCTACAAGATGGTCAGACTTCCTTGTTAAGACCCTGAAGGAACGGTTTGAGGCTCTTCATATTCCTGAATCAACCAGATGCCATTGGGCCACATTGGCACGTGATAGGGTCCAATGGAAATGTTACTGGCGCCTGCTCGAGCAAATTCGATGAATAACGGATTCAAGTGATCAAGATCCATTTTTCTTCTGCATTCTCATGTTTATACTTCTATAAATAGTTTCTTATGGCTGTTCTGGGACCCATTCCAACTTCATTTTTATTGGAAACCGAGGAATATAAGGCCGGTAACTCTCTTTCTCTCTCTCCTTTCCTTTCTTCCTTCTTCCTTCTTTTTCTTTCTTTCTTTCTTCTTTCTTTCTTTCTTTCTTTTCTTTCTTTCTTTTCTTTCTTCCTCTCTCTTTCTTTCTCTTTCTTCTTTCTCTCTTCTCTTTCTTTCTCTCTTTTCTTTCTTTCTCCTTGTCTCCTTCCATTTCTCTTCTTTCTTTCTATCTTTCTCCTTTCCTTCTCTCCTTCCTTTCTTCTTCTTTCCTTTCTCTCTCTTTCTTTTCTTTCTCTCTCTTTTCTTTCTTTCTTTCTCTTTCTTTCTTTCTTTTCTTTCTTTCCAAGAGATACTTGGTAGCCATGTATGAATCAACCATAATGTAATCTGTTCTACTAGTTCAAAGAGACATGCCATGCACTTTTGGGAAAACTGGGATGTCTCTAATTTAAAGTTAATGGCAAGTGATTTATTTGATAGATTAGGACCCTTAGTGGGATCTAGAGCTTAAGTTGGAATTGACTGGCCTATATATTCATGGTAAGAAGTATTAATGCCATTCTCTTACAAATTATATTCTGAACTGCTTTGTGGTTCAGAGAATGTAGGCCCTCCCCACTTTTGTTAGAAGCCGTCACCTAGGAAGTCAACCTGCATATCAGCATTTTGTGAAGCTTGGAGCTAGGGCCCACCTAAAGATCTGCATTTCATATGGTCTTTACCTGGCTTTTATCCCTAGATGTTCCCAGCCTACAATGAGCTGGTCTGAAGCCTTTGTGACTTCTGACAAGAAAGCCAGAAGCAAGGAGCAGGCTCATCGGCCATTTTGTCTCTCTGCTGGCTAGGCTCTGCTTGTTTAAATTCCTTATTGCCTGACTCCAAGCAATGGTGTTGGGTGCAGCTCCCATCTTGGCCGAGCTCTAATCTGAACACTATGGTCTGAGCTTAGCTAGATACTAGAAGTCTGAGGTTTTCCTGATATTGGATTGCAGATCCTGTGTGGGTAAAAAGCCTTCTTTGAAACTTTGCTGTATCTCACAAAGTCTTTTTTTTAAATAATTTTTATTATATTACCATGAGATACACAATTGCAAAAGATGTTCATGTCCAGGTTTCAGTCCATGTTACTGTTTCAGCACTGATCCCTCCCACCAGTGCCCATTTCCCCACCACCAATGTCCTTAACGCTCCTCCCCTCCTCTTATCCTGTCTCTGTGGAGAGAGTTCCTTAAGCTCTTTCTCTCTCTCTCTCTCTCTCTCTCTCTCTCTCTCTCTGTCTATCTCTACCTTCTCTACACACTTTGGATTGGTGACATACATTTTGTAGTTATCATGCGTAATCTTTTGCCTGTATTCAATACTTAAGTTCTAGGCTGGTATTATCATTTACAACAATTGTTAGCACACTGTTCCCTTCTCAGCTCAACCCAACCTCTTGACTTTACTAGACACTTTGGTAGATTCCACTTTTGAAAAGACCTCCCTGACTTTCCCATATTTTTTATCTGACATTGATATTGGTATCATAATATGTATATATATATATATATATATACATATATATACATATGTATACATATACATTTATAATATATATATATAGCATATATATACACTAACTCATACCTCTTCCAGTTCAACATCTGTTTATTTGAGGGGGCACCAGTAAATCTCCATGTAGTCCTGTTTCAATGCTAGTAAAGTCCAAGAAGCATCTCTAGCTCCAGAACATAAAAGAGCCTCAAACCATTAAATTAGGCCAAGGGAATGAACCTTTAATATAATTGTTTTTGGTATTTGGCATGTAAATACGACACGGGCAGCTTGCCGGAGGCTTGCTGTGTGGGTGTAAGCTCTTTGTAGTCACCTCTAAATATAGCATTTATTGATGAACTGGGCTGTGATAGGCTGTCTGCTGGGTGGAGTTGTGAGAGAGGGAAGTCTGCATGTGGAAAATGGCGGCCTCATGGAGTGGGAGGGTTGTCTGTGCTTGTTGTGAGGGCTCTGCTGGGGGTGGTGGGCCAGGGCTGGAACCCACCATCCCTCCTAGGCACTCTCGTGAGCAGCTGAGCACAGGGAGAGCGGTAGCAGCTCTGCTCCATGTTCTGTAAAGTCTCTGGATCAGCAACTCTTGGCTTGATTGGAAACACTGCTGCGGGGTGGGTGTCGATGATCCGGGCGTATAGTCCTTGCTGGGTGGAGTTCTGACAAGAAGGAAGTCCGGATGTGGAAAAATGGCGGTCCCCGCCTGGAGGGGGCCGTCGTCTGGCTTCTTGTGGAGGCTCTGCTGGGGTGGCAGTCCAGGGCAGAACCCGCCATTCATCCTCCCTCCCGGGCGCCTCGCCGAGAAGCGGCTTGGGCACAGGCAGAGTAAGCAGCACCCCATGTCTGTGAATCTCTGGATTAGCATACTTACATACATATATACATATCACATATATATATACACATATGTATCTATATATTTATGTCATGCAGATAAATGCATTCTATATTTGTCTTTTTCCTTCTGGCTAATTTCACTCAACACGATTCTCTCCGTCTCCATCCATTTATAGGCAAATTTCATAGCTTCATTTTTCCTAACATCTGCATAGTATTCCATTGGAATTCAAGAGTCTTAATCTGTCCACCACCAAGCCGTTAATCCCCTGGGAAAGAAGGGGATCCTGTCCTGCTTCTCAATATTTTTGGGAAATGAAGCTGCACCTCAGCACAAGCTCAGCAGAGTTGTTGCCCAACACAGCTGTACATGTAGATGTACCATGGTTTTTTAACCACTCATCCATTCTCAAGCACCTGGATTATTTCCGGTTCTGGCTATTGTGAATAGTGCTGCAGTGAACATAGGAGTGCAGATGGCTTTTCTGTGTTGTATTTGGGGCCAATAGGTTATATTCCAAGGAGCAGTGTTGTGAGTCATAGGGAAGTTCAATATCTAGTTTATTCAGGAATATCCATATTGTTTTCTAGAAAGACTGGACTAATTGGCATTCTTACCAGCAGTGAATGAGACTGACCCTTTCTCTCCACATCCACACAAGCACTGGTTGCTCTTGTTCATTTTGTGCCAGACTCTTTGTTGTAATATGATATTCCATTGTTGATTTGCATCCCCTAATCTTAGTGCACTTTTTCATGTGCATTTGAATTTGGCCATTTGAATTTCTTCTTTGAGGAATTTTCTGATCATCACTTCTCCCCAATTTTGGGATGGGGTTGGTTGTTTTTCTCTTGTAAAAGTTTTTACCAGTGCTTTATATATCTTTGATATTAACCCATTATCAGATGAGTGTTGGTTAAATGATTTCTTCCATTTTGTGGCTTGTCTTTATTTTCTGGCCATCATTTCCTTTGAAGTGCAGAAGATTTACAGTATAATATAGTCACATTTCTATCTTTGCTTCATCTTGCTTGGTTAGTGGTGTTTTATCCTCAAAGATAGCTTTAGTTTCAACGCCAGAGAGAGTTCTGCCTAAGTTTTCTCTCTGTGCCTTGGGGGAATTCAGGTCTGATATTCAGGTCTTTGATCTATCTTTGACTTGACCTTTGTGCATGCCTTTAGAAAGAGTTCTGATTTCAATTTTCTGTATGTAGCAGCCTAATTTTTTTAGCACCACTTGTTGAAGAGTCTTTCCTTGCTCCACTTTATATTTTTATTCCTTTATTGAAAATTAACTGATAATATGCCTGAGAATCTATGTCAGGATATAGTCTATTCCACTTATCTGATGGTCTGTTTCAATACCACACTGCTTAATTACTGCCATTTCATAGTAAGTTTGAATTTGGGAAGGCGGTGACCCCATCCTTTTTTTTTTCTCAAGGATTGCTTTTATATTGTGTGTGTGTGTGGGGAGGGCATGGTTGAGGGGACTTGTTCCATACAGATATCAAGTGTTTATTTCTTTAAAGCTGACATGGGTATCCTTATAGAGACTGCATTGAATATGTGCAATACTTTGGGAGCATTCCCTTTAGTGATATTAATCTCTCAATCAGGAGTAGGGGACATTCATACAAAAGGGTCCCTCCCCACCCCCAACATTACACTCCATTCTTCACATATGGCATACTTGGTGGGTGTTTGTGTTTTATAATTTTCCTTGTAGGTCTTTCACCTCTTTGGTTAAGATGAATCCAAGGTACTTGATTTTCTTTTTTTTTCCATTTTATTTTATTTTTATTATTTTCCTCCCCCCAAATATTGTTTCACCATTTTAGACATACAATTGAAAGATGCTCATGTAGAGTTTTGGTTCCACAGTGTTTCCAACACCCATCCCTCCACCCAAACCATCTCCCATCACCAATGTCCCACCTCCCCCCCCTCCCACACCTCAACTACTTGGCGGGTTCTGTATGTCATTTCTCTCCTCTTTATCTCCTCCCACCAAGCTTTCCTTTTCTTAGTGGAATTCAGTGCATTAAAAGACATTACTGTTTCCACTATTTTATTTTATTGGGTTTGCCGAAAACTGGTTTTGCTCTGTTAATCTGGTCGTGAGGCAGTTTTTCAGCATCCGGACAGCGAAAATGGTGGCTAGTGTGATGGGCGGAGTCTCATCCGGCTGCTTCGGGACCCCAGAGGTGATGGGCCCACTCCCAAAACCCGTCTGCCCTCCTGGCAGTCCCTCTTCAGCTGGGCCTGGGGCGAGCTGAGTTCCAGCCTCCCAGCGCTTCATGTTATGGCTGATGGCCTGTTTGGCAGCTCCTGGGCGGGGCCACCAGGCTACCGACAAAATGGAGAGGGAATGGCCGAACCCTGACTCCATCTGATGAATTCCCAGTGATTCCGCTTCTGGGGGCCGCCTACCTGGGCTCGAACTGGTTTGCTCTGTTGATCTGGTCGTGAGGCATTTCCCAGCATCGGACAGTGAAAATGGTGGCTAGTGTGATGGGCGGAGTCTCATCCGGCTGCTTCGGGACCCCAGAGGTGACGGGCCCCTCCCAAAACCCGTCTGCCCTCCTGGGGGTCCATGTCAACTAGACCAGGACGAGCCGAGGTTCCAGCTTCCCAGCCACTTGTGAGCCTCTTCAGGCCATGGCTGATAGCTCAGGGCAGCTCTGGGGGGGGGGCACCAGGCTCGACAAAATGGAGAGGGAATGGCCGACCCTGACTCCATCTGACCGATTTCCAGTGATTCCGCTTCTAGGAGCCGCCTACCTGGGCTCGAACTGGTTTTGCTCTGTTGATCTGGTCGTGAGGCATTTCTAGCGTCGGACAGTGAAAATAGTGGCTAGTGTGATGGGCGAGTCTCATTCGGCTGCTTCAGGAGCCCAGAGGTGACAGGCCACAACCCGTCTGCCCTCTGGGGGTCCCTCTTCAGCTGGGCCCGGGGCGAGCCGAGTTCCAGCCTCTCCAGCTGCTTCATGTTATGGCCAAGGTACTTGATTTTCTGAAGCATACTTGGAATGGGATTTTTCCTTAAAGATCTCCTTCTGTTTCATTTTTGTATATATAGGAAACACACACATATATAATTTTATATCTAGCTATATCCTTTTCATCAGTGAAAAATGACTTTTACTGTCTCATAACCATTTTCAGCATGAATTCTATGTCATCTGATACTACTATAGTCCTTGTTTTTTTTTTTTTTTTTTTGGAGGGCGGGGGTTGTTTGCTGAATAATTAGTCTTTGACTTTTGGGGTTTGTTTTTGTCTGAGTTGTTTGTTAAAGGCAGCAGAATGTTGGGTACTGTTTCTAATCCATCCTACCACTTGTCTCTTAAATGGTGCATTTATCGAATTGATCTTGAGAGAGGGTATGTTCTAGGGTTTCTGCAGGAACTTGGTGTGTTTACAGGCCTTGCCCTGTATTAAAGTTGCCCATTTAGTTCTAATACAGATGGTTTTTGTGTGGGGGGTTTATGGGTACTCTGATCTGGGAGCAGGGTCAGGGGTCCCGTTCTGCTTAGGGATTGGAGGCTGGCAGAGCGGAATGACGTGAGAATCCAGCAAAGTTCAAAGGCTTTACTCACACTTGTTCTTGTATACATTATAGCAATGGGAAGCCCCGGACTTTAGATTAGCTGAGCCTGGGCAAGTGTAAGCTTAGAATCCTAGGCCAAGATGGCTGCTACCACGTGCTAAGGCCAATAGGAAAGAGAATATAGAGGAGGCGAAGAGAGGGAGAGAGAGGATGAAAGCAGGCTACAGCTTTTATAGCTTTAAATCACAAACTGGCCCACATCAATGGAAAGCAGTCAGGGTCAATCCCCTCAGGTAACTTTCCAGGACCTCCCCTGTCCATTGAAATCTTAATATCACCTAGTTAAGGCTGCAGGTCTTGGTAGATGGGGAAGGGCATTCTCATCTTGTGAAGGTAGGAATTTCACAGATTTTTGTATATTAGCCTTTAGACTTATTAGAGGCATGATGCTTCATGGAGCAAACAGCATTTCTTTGGTCTAATTACTTAGGGGTTCAGGGTGGCCAAGTAAATATACTCGTAATATCAGTCTTATGATTATTGTTGAAGCATGAGGAGAAAATATTTATACCAGCCAGTATAAATACATGGTAGATGTATTGCCACATAAAGTCACAGATTCAAACTGTTTCCTTGCCCCTTATATACAAAGTGGCCTGCAGGAACTAACCCCAGACAAAATGCAGAGGCACTGGCAATAGTGTACTTCAACAGTTTTGTGTCTATGATTTTCCTGAGTTCTTTATCTGTGAAGTTGACACTGTTCCTTCAAGTCCCTATGAGAGTCTGGCTGGGTAAAGTATTGGTGAGTCATTCATTCCTCTTTTTTATTCCTATATATCTCCATTGTCTTTAAGCTCAGATGGTTTTGTCTGATGTCTGCTGAAAATCTTAAGGCTGTGCCTTTGTATATAATTTCCTTCTTTGATTTTGCTGCTTTATGTACTCGAGCACCATCATTGCTTTTTCACCATTCTTAATTTGATGTGTTTTAGAGGCATATTTTTTAGAATTTCTTTTAGCTGGTACCCTTTGAGCCTCCAAGGTCTGGGCGCATGCATTCTTCATTTCTGGGAATTTCTCAGCAATGATGACTTTGGCAGTGCGCTTCTTCCAGTTTGGCTTTCTGACCTTATGGAACCTAGTCAATCTTATGTTGTCCCTCTTGAATTCTTCCGAATTTCTCTTGTCATCTGTTCATTTATTTTGAGACTTTTCTCCATGTTCTGTTTTTTTTGGTGATTTTATGTATTTCACTGTGTGTGCTTGCTGATTCTGTCCTCAGCTGCTTTTACTCTGCTGCTAAAGACTTTCAGGGGTTTTCATTTCATTTACCAAATTTTTCAGATATTACTTTTATTTTTTTTCTTTACTTCTGCTTATTTTAATGATGGTCCCGTTCCCCTACCCTTTTTGAGCTCCTTATGCATCCTCAATGCATTAGCTCATTATTACTGGTTCAGTGTTCTGGGATAGTATGTTACTAACCTTTAAAAGCTTGTAGGTTTCTGTGTTGCTTTACTTTGTGACCTTTGAGCTTGGATCTGTTTCTTATCTGCTGTTGTGTGGTTAAGTACTTATGGTAGAGGGATATCTTTGCATGTTTAGGTGAGTTATGAGAAGTGAAGGGAATGTGGCTGCTTAGCTTCACTCCATGGTCTTACTCTTACAGGCAATAGACAATTCGACCTAGGTGATCCTGAGAAAAATTCTGGGACCCAGGCATTAAGCTTCTCTTACCAATAATTTGGGCTGAGTAAAGCCAGGGTGGGTAAGTGGCAATCTCTTCCTTATTCACTTTTGGGAGTAATGTCAAACTTGATCTGAAGGGAACAAAGGTCGGTGAATTGGATTTGCTGCTAATGGATGGTGAGTGGGCGGTTTGTTGGTATGGTTGTGTTGACCTATAGAATTGTCTAGTACAGAAACTCTATGCTTGAAACTAATAGCTTTACAAAACAATATTGCCATTGTTTGTGAGAACTTTCACATAGTTCAAGTTTCTTGGAACTCTAGCACAGAGTGTAAAAAACAACTAAGAAAACAACCAACCAACTTGTATTTTTGAAATCTTGGTTTTGTTTAAAATATTGAAATGTTGCAAAGAGAGTATCAAGCCCAAAGTAGTCTCCCAATAAATGGTAGTATTGCAGTCACTCCTAGGATGAAAGGACCACATATCCTATATCAATCTCTAGAGGTTATTTGACCATCTTTAAATATTTACCAAATAAATTACTCGGTCACATGCTGTATCAAACACTGCCATCCTGGTATTCTAAATGAGGCCCTGAGGTCTAATTACTTGACAGGGAAAATAGACCAGCCTCCAAGCAGTTCCCAGAACTAAACTACATTTCCCAGCATGGTCTCCAGTCTCCCTTTTTAAGAATTTGTGGTAATGCATATAAAAGCCACAAGTATTGATACAATTCTAGAGTTGAGTTTTATTAGACTGAAAGCTCCAAAATTAATTTCAATAAGCATACAAAAACAAATTTTGTGTGAAAATTATGTTATTTGGGGGCGGAGCGATGGCTCAGCAGGTAGGGCATTTGTCTTACACAGCCAGCCCAAGAGTTCAATCCCTGGCATCCCATATGGGTTCCCTGAGCACTGCCAGGAGTAATTCCTGAGTGAAGAGCCAGGAGTAACCCTTGAGTGTCATGGTGTTACCAAAAGCAAAAAGATTTTTATTTGATCTGGGGTTGGTAAGTCTTTGTCTAAGAATTTATTAAGCGTGTTTGTTGCTAGTTGAGCCTTCTGTGTTATTGTTTTTGTCTGTTGGAGTTTTTTTGTTTAGATTGGCTTCTATTTACTTTCACATCTAATTTGCTGTGCTCCTATTGGAATTTCAGTATTGAGGAGGCTAGATGGTCACGCAAAGCTGCACATGCAACTTTATGGTCCACAGGCTACAGGAATTTTCATCAGAGCCAATGAAGTGGTGGAATTGGGCCTTGGCAGGACTGCAGTTTCAGGGTATGGATATGGCTCTTGCTGGGAACTTGATCCACCTGACTCCCAAAACCATTTCAGAAGTTTAGCGCCTAGGGACCAGTGTTTCCATAGATTTTAGTTGTTTGGCATAATCTTGGAAACTTGGTATTAAATTAGTGCAGGGCCAGTGACTAGTAAACTATGGTTATGGCTTAGGATCAGTTTTCCACTGCTCTCCACCTTAATTTCATGCTGCGGGTGCTTATTCCCAACACATGCACGATTTAAGGTTGACTAAATATTTTCAATATTTTTTATTGATTTTAGAGGAGATTTTTCACCAATGATGTGAGGGTAACTCCTGGCTCTGGTTCAGGAATTACTTCCCAGTATTTTCGGGGACCATATGGGATGCGGGGATCAAACCTAGTGAGCTGTGTGCAAGGCAAATGCCTCCCAGCTGGACTATCACTCAGCCCCATTTTCACTGTTATTAGATTTAACTGAGGAGTGACTCTGGTCAAGACCTGGGCTAAGTACTTTTACATGCGTGACCTGGTTTAATTCTCATCGTAAATGCACAAAATCACAACATTTGGTAGAACCTATTGTATAGTTTCTCAACATGACGAAAGTTTCAAAATTTGAGACTGTCCTGAAGTCACAGCTTTAGACCAGATGTCTGGAGACTATCACTTTTTACTTTTATTGAGTGTCTTGCTCAATTCAGGGTTCCACTCGCATGAGCCATCTATATTTTTTCACATTATATTTCAAATTTTTTTTTAACTGCAATATAAATATATTCTGTCTTGTTCAATTCTGTTTCAGAATTTCTTGCTTTATCTGAAGACAATTTTACAAATATTCATTTGGGCCTGTTGAAGGGGATATTGGAGGGTCAAAACCCTTGGGTAGGCAATACAAGGCTCCCTAGTGGTCAGGTGTAATAGAGTTTTGTGTGTTTGAGCAGGAACAGATCTATCTCTAGTATTATTAGCTCCTTGTTGCAGGACTCCTAAGGGCCGCTGCATCTGCTCTGGATTGCCTCCGAAAATCACTCCGTAGATAAGGGGTAGTCTAAATGTGGCAGTTTATCCGTCCATGTATGCTGTACTAGCTGGTATAAATATTCTCCCATGCTATCACAATCATCGTGGGGACTAGCTAGATCTTACCAGCATATTAGCCTGCGTAAGGACACCTAAGTAATTAGACCAGAGAGAAATGCTGTTTGCTTCCAAACAAACAAGCATGGCTCCTGATAAAATATAAAACTACAATGAAGTAGAGGAGACTTGTGAAGGCTTGGAAAATATTTAACTGGCATTGGTGTTGATCTTTGGTACAGTGACATGCCATCTCAGAAACCCCCTTCTCTACATTTCAAAGGCCTTCCGGGCTCAAAACATTAGCACAGTAAAGGCCCTAGGTGAGATGCAGGGAGGGGCTACCTGAAGGACATTGGACCCTCCCTGCTTTCCATAACAATGGGAGGAAGGTCTGAGGTAGCGGGGGGGTATAAACTAGCGGTTCCAGCTCTCCCGGGCTTCTTCTTCCGGTGGGATCTTGCCTTGTGAGCGTTTATTCCCCTTGGAAGTTTCTGCGTGGTGGTCGCCATCTTGGCCTACACGTGGCTGGGGTTCTAGCCTGGAATCCTAAGCGTCGGGTTTTCCTTTTGCTGATTTGTATGCCTGAACCTGTGATAAGTAAAGCCTTTTAAAACCGCATCGGTTCCTGAGTGTTCATCCATTCCTCGCCGGCCGGAGGTAGAAGAGGGAACTACGCTTCCCGGCACTGTCGAGGACCCGGCGAGCGCCCGACAA
>JAJIBD010032599.1:0-27948 GCA_021461705.1 Cryptotis parvus | reverse complement strand
ACCCACTAGGTCCCCTCGACAGTGTCAGGACAGAGTTCTCTTCTACCTCCGAGGATGCCGAGAACAGATGAAAAACTCACGAACTCCGCGTGTAGTTCCAAAATGGCTTTTAATAGTACAAAAGCTCTTCCACAGCACTCCAATATAATGAACAAATCCTAGCTCTGGTCCGAACTTAGATCATGCAAAAGAGCTTAGGTTCCACCAAAGAGAGAGTGATCTCGACTTGAGCTGTGGTCCTACCAGAAGGAGAAAAAAAAAGGCCAAAGAGAGCAAAAGCCAAAATGCAAAAGCCAGGACAAAAAGCCAAAGGGGCTAAAAGGCCAAAAGGGGTGAAGCGCCTCAAGCAGCCCCCTTATATACACCAAAGTAATCCACCGGGAGGGTGCTGTCAATAAAGAACTCCAAACAGAGTGTAGTGCCACTCACTTATTGCAGGTATAAACAAAGGTTATGCGAAGGTCTAATCCTTTCTACCAAGACATTTCTCTCTATGTAAAACACTGGAGTAGAGAGAGAGGGGCTGATACAAAGTAATACATTTTAAACTTCTGAGCTTCATGTAATCTAGATGGTACCCACATTGTCCTTCTATTATTATCTGCACCCAGGGTGATTCTGAGCATCTAGTTCTCGGCTGTACTGAAAGGGCCACCCGGCTCGCTAAGCTTAGAGCAAACTAGTATGATCCTTCCTATAGTCTTCTCCCTATAGTCTCAGCGTAGCTAGGGTGGTAGTCTCCTGGTAAATCCTAACTGTCCCACTCTGGGTGCAGTGGGTAAAAGAGTGAGCTGTGCTCAATCTAGAAAACATAGAAGTCTTAGTAGATGTATAAGTCAGGAGTTATTCAGTCAAGGTGACTTCGGTAACGCCACACCCTCTGGCAGTGTTTACATAGAAGTAGAGGTCTCATTAGAATGAACCTAGACTTAAATAGATTAAGCTGGGAGTGGAAGCAAGACAACAAAACTCCCAGAATAAGCTAAACCTGTCCCTCCAACAATATTTTTGCCGTTTCTATTCTCACATTTTCCTCCTAATCATGTCGATGTAATAATTAGCAATTTTTTCATGTTGCCTCTGCCTCTATCCTTTGTCTTCTTTGCAGAAGTATTTACTTCTATTTTCTCACTCCATTTCTTTGGGTGCAGAAATTGAATCTTTTTGTTGTTGAAGTGTGTGGGTACTTTATAGACTTTGGATATCAGCTCCTATCAGTCCTCTGGATATTAGTTCATTTGTAAAAGTAACTATTTTCTCTTGTTCAGTTGGTTGTCTTCTTTAGCCTGAGCTTTAGCTATGCAGAAACTATTTAATTCTCATGCAATCCTTTTATTTTGCTTGTCTTTGTCTCTGTGGTCAGTTTTGTAAGACGCCTCTGAAGTTTTTGCCTATGCTTTAGTCATGTATTTTATGCATTCCTTGGATATTTTCATATTTTTAGTCTAGTTTCTTGGTTTGCCATTTTTTATTAAATAAATCTGAGACTGGTTCTAATTTCTCATTTTTCACATGTGGTTTCCAGTTTTGTCAGCACCCTTTATTGCAGAGTTGGGATAAAGTGTCATATGCATGATAAGCCTCCAATGGTGAGCATATAAAGTTAGTTTTCATTGAATAACTACCTTTAAATTAGTCTAATGCTTTTATGTATCTTTAAAATATTATGCTTCTTTCAATCAATGGTCTTTCATATTTGCTATATTATTGGATATTCTACAACTATTTTGTCAGACATCAAATTATCTACCAATTCCTATAAAGAGGAATAGGTCTAAGGTATCTCTAAATTCCATTTATAACACAGGAAAATTCTGGGCAGATAGTGAATAATTAGATAAATCCCACATTTAGTAAGTGAAAAATTGTCCATAAACGAGAAAGCTTAGCCCTTATTCATATATACCTGCAGAAGTTAAATTTTTTTTTCATTAAGCTACCATTATCCCAACCAGTGGTTACATAGTATTAAATAGTATTCCATTGTGTAAATATAGCTCATCTCATTATTCGCTATCTGTCATTGGACAACCAAGTTTATTCTTATGTCCTAAGTACTGAGTGAATAATATATGTATATGTCCTTTGAAAAGACTTTTGTACTTCATGCAGATAAAGCAGAATTGCTGGGTCATGATTTTCTTGAGAAATATCCTTGAATATGGCCACAAATTCTATATGCTCCCAATCTCACCTGGGATCTGGGAAGCTAAGCAGTGGATGGATGGTTAGGACTTTAATGGGAGAAATATACACTATTTTTTCCTAGGAATGCCAATAGATAACATTCCCAACATCTACTACCGGTGGGGAATGAATTTTTTATGATACTTCTCCTGGCTAACACAGACCAGAACTTTTTTTAGGATATATGCCATTCTCACTGGTGTGAGCTAATGTCATTCAGATTTGAATTTCTCTGATACGATGATGGTCACTTTAATTTTATATGTTCACTTGCCATATATCTTTTATCAAAAAAGTGTCTATTTCTTTTTAATTTCCCATTTTTGTTAGGAGTTTGGATATTTTGTTGTTGTTGATCTTTACTTTAATATTTTATTTATCTAGATATAATTGTTTAATTCGATGTGATAAGTGAAAATATCCTTCTTTTGATAAAGTTGGGTTCTAAAAGACACCCACAACTAAAAAGTTTTAGGTCATGTTTTATTTCCCACCTGGAAACTCTTTAATTTTGATGAAGTCTCATTTGGTTTGTTTTTTGTTACTATTTTTGCTTTACTATTTTACTTTACTATTCTTATTTTTGGTTGTATAAGCAAAAAGCTATTTCTTTGCTTTTTTGCCAATGAGATCCGCGGTATCATTGGAAACATCTTTGAAGCCCAAATCTTGGAGGGGGTTCTACTATGCTTTTCATATAAGGTGTTTTTATCTACTTTGAGCTGAATAGTGAAAAGCTGTGGAAGATGAATCGAGCAACATTATTTTGCATATGGTTAAGTCTATTTTAGCAAGCTTATCATTTGTTAAAAATGCTACCTTTACTTCATGTGCTTACTCTCAGAAATTAGCTATTAACCATAAGATCTGAGAATTTGTCTTTTGCTATTTGATTCTAACCCAGTCAGTCAGAGTAACTATCCTATTCCATTACCATGATGTTTTTGATCACTGGGTTGCTTCATAATATAATTTTAATTTAAATGCGATACTTCCTGGTTCCTATTTCATCACAAATAACTGTGGTGTTCTGGGTGTGATTCTATACAACTTCATACTGACCATTCTAATTTCTTTGAAGAAGGTTGCCTGAATTTGGATAAATATTATGCTGAATATGAAAAAGGTAGGCAAGTAGATATAGTGTCCCCAACCCTCACCCCAATCCTTCCCCAGAGACTTATTATTTTGGCAAATAAAGGAGAGTGAAATACCAGGGCATATGAAACATTTCTTGCAAGTTGAAAGAAAATTGGGTAATAAAACTAACATTTAAAGAAATGGATAGCAAGGGTAATGACTTTGTAAATCTAGAGAGAAAACAATTGATCTGCACCTGGAGAGATCAATTTTTTTCTCAGCTGGGCCACAGGCCTTAGGATACTTAAATTGCAAGCAGACCACTCAGGTTCCTTCCCCAGCATTTCCCATATGATCCCCGAGCCTGGATGAAAATGATTCCCGAATGCAGGAGTAACCCCCTGAGCATTGCCATGTGTGTATCCCCAAAAAAAAAGAAAAGAAAAGAAAAAGAAATGATTGTTGGAGAAGGCTGAGTTTCTTACAAAATCTGGGAGCAGAGAAGGCAGGAATACCCTTCTGCCCCAGGTTAGTCAGCAGCAGGGGCCAGAGAAAGACTTGCGAATCCAGCAAAATTTCAAAAGGCTTTTACTCTCACAGGTTCTGACATATAACCCATTAACAGGAAAACCCCCAGACTTTGGGGTTCCTAGCTGGGCTCTGGTCATGTGCAGGTTTAGAATCATAGGCCAAGATGGCTGTAACCACGTGCCTAGGCCCAACAAGAGAGAAGAGAGAGGGGAGCAGAGGCAGAGAGCAGGCAGGGAAGAGAGAGAAGAAGAGAGAGCAGAGGCAGAGGATGATGAGGAAGAGAAAAAGGAGAGAGAGTGGAGGAGAGGGAAGGTTACTGCTTTGATATATTTCAGCCCTGACATCAATAGGGTTGATAGCAGTTAAGGTCAATCCCCTCAAGTGCCTCTCCCAGGACCTCACCTAGTCCTATTGAAATGTTAATATTGCCTGAGACAAGGCTCTGCCCCTTAAGTTTCCCTGCAGGCCATATGCAGAAGTGTGGGAAGGGAATGTATCTGTACCATGGATATTCTACAGCCAGGTATATATTTCTCCAAGCCTTCACAAGATCTTTGTCTTTTACTTTATAGTTGTTTTGGATATTAGCCTTTTAGACTTATTAGAGAACCGCTTTGGGGCCTTAGAGGCAAACAGCATTTTCTCTCTGATCTAATTATAACTATATTATACTTAGAGATCCAATGTAGGCAGACAAATACTGGTAAGATCCATCTTGTCCCAAGATAACTGTGGTAGCAGGAGAGAAAATATCTATACCAGCTAACTTAGAATACATGGTAAGACATACTGCCACATAGAGTCACAGATCCAAACTGTTTTATGCCTCTATCTACAAAAGTGGCCTGCAGGAACTAACTCCAGGCAAGATGCAGAGGGTCTGTGCAACAGTGTCCCACAACAAATGATCTACTTTTATAAGTCAAAAAAATTGAATATTGATCATTTTGTTAGTGTGATAATTTCAATGTAGTAGATTCTTGCTCTGAGTAGGAGAAAAAATTATATGACTCAGCTGGATTTTGGAAATTGTTTTTTTATATCTCAAACAAAGTAAACATAAAAACTCAGGGTGGAAAAAAACCCAGTCTTGCTGACTCTTGAGGTGCAGCAATGTTCTTAAAGATGACAGCATTATACCAGCCTGACATCACCTTCAGATTTGTGGTGAGAGCAGTTTGATGTTTGGTCATAGAAAATGAGCCAGGAGACAGCAAAACCATTAGGGGTTTGGAAATTCTGAGTCACATCCCCCTCTTTAACAGGAAGGAAATATGAAACTGCTAGGAACATAAATGGCCTCTTTTATACACTTTATACATAAGCAGTGGCACAAAGATAGTGAAGGCAGCACTCCCTTTCGAATAGAGCTCTGGGTACCGAGACTTTTTAAATGATGAGGTTATAAACTATATTATCATCTATAATAGTAACATAAGAAAATTATAATAACACTAATAATTTCATAAGATTCTAGTTTGTTTCAGAAGATTTAGGCTTCTATAATAAAATACCATGGTTAGATGACTTGTAAATATTAGAGTTATTTCTTATAATTCTATTCCCTCACTTTGGAGGGTGATGGCAAATTTGTTATTTGTTGATATTTCAGCAGAAATAGCTAAAATGATTAGCTTCTAATTTGGGGGGTTCTTATGGACTGTAAGAGTAGGCTTTGAACACCAAATATTGTCAGTATTACACTCTAAATTTAAAGCTCACAAGCGTCCAGCACAACCTCCACACCCAGGAAAGCAATCCTAACAACCAACTCACGACCTGTGTTTATATACCTTCCATATCCTTACCTTTAACTGTTTTTCTTATTGGTATATGATGAATCAATGTTAGAAAATACAATCAATAAAATTGGTTGCAAAATTACCTATGTAATAACCAATTGAATTTGCTCTTACAACAACAGTTAGATTGTATATAGGGAAACCTGCTTCCCTCATTTTTACAGTAACAGTGTGAGCCAACTTTGTGTTTCAGAGCTATGTGTGATTTTGCTGACACTCACATGGTAGAAAGAATGACAAATTTTCCTGGGGCTTTTCCATGAGAACAGAAATCCTATTTGTGAGAGCTCCACTCTTAGGGACTTAATCATCTCCCCAAGGCTTCACCTAATATCATTGCAATGGGAATTAAGTTTCCACCATATGAATCTGAGGGAACACAAACATTGAGTCTAAGAGATAACAAATATCAAACAGGGGACTGAAATGGACAATTAAGGGCTAAATTGACCATATTGTTCTAGGGCAATGTGGGAAGAAATAAGGCTGAATCCCATCAGTTATTAGCCCTAGATACTTTCAGAAACAATCCTGTTTTATGGGTAGCAGTCAGAGGGCAGTAACTCAGTTTCGCAGCAATCAGGTAGCAAAAAGACTAATCCTGTCTGGGGCAACCTGCAAATGCCTGAGGGAAGGGTACGCTGTGAACTGGGCTTTGTTAAAAGAGTAAGAATGTATGGAATAGGGCAAGTGTGGGAAGATGCAGGGTGTGTTTATTTTATAAATTCTGCACTTACCTTCTTCAGATTCATTTATGGTTATTTACTTGTAAATGCTGAAGTCCACTGTGTTTTGAGTCATCTACTTTCACTTAACTATCTCAGATACTAGTTTGTGTGGGGAAAAACATAAAGGTGTGTGTATGTATGTATGTATGTGTGTATGTGTGTGTGCATGCATTTCAATATCATACTTGGCAAGTACACTAATGCATCTCAATAATAATTAAGACATGGATCTTAATAAAGAGTTAGGTGAATATAATGAAACTATAAGAGACACAGAACGTGTACACAAATCAGTTCCTATATTGATCATCGCAAGAACAGTGCTCATGTAAATAATTTCACAATTCCCTTTGCACCCATTTTGCTCTGGGGCTTTTTTTTTTTTTTTTTGGGTCATACTTGCAGCACTCAGGGGTGTACTCCTGGCTCTTCACTCAGGAATTACTTCTGGCAGTGCTCGGGGACTATATGGGATGCCAGGGATTGAACCAGATGGCTGTGTGCAAGGCAAACACCCTACCCTCTGTGCTATCCCTCCAGCCCCCAGGGCTTATTTTTTTAAGGGCACTGAGGATTTTTTATTTTCTTGTATCTTACAGACTGACTTATGGCCCAACTTAATTTTTTAATTTTTATTTTTAACAAAAATATCTAAGTTCATTTTCCTCTCAGTAGGGATCACTTTGATGAATATTTTTATTCTTTTTAAAATTTTTCTACTGGAGTTATTACTAAACCCCTAAAAAAGAATTACAGGGTAAGAAAAAGTCTATAAAACCTTAAGGACTTGTCATATTACAAAAATTTAGTTCTGATATGGACAAAAAGTTATAGGTCCAGGTTAAGAATAAATAAGGGAAAATGGGTAGATTCTATTGATAGTGACATTTTACAATGCCAGCTATCCTTATCCCACTTGCCCTGAAGTTGAGGTCTACGAAGGATCATTCCCATGTGTCAAGAGAAGAGTTTGAAAATAGTAATGAATATGCTATCTATTTTTCCTTACATTCATCTGGGTAGGTACCAATGGCCCTTAGAGCTATAATTCTTCTTTTGTTTCTAGGTTGCTTAAAGATGTAGAGATTTTCTTTCATTGAAACAGACCAGCATCTAAAGCAAAGCTACACTATCACTATCACAGATAATGTGCTCAGTGTCAGTCATAATAAATCTGTGGTGGGAAATCTAGGGCAGATTAAATTTTTTTTGTGTGGAAAAAAATGCCTAGTTGAAAAGAAAAATCGCTGTTGCAGAGTATCCAAGAAAGGAGTCTCCTAATATTTATAGAAAGTAGTCTAAGATTCTAGTCACTTATTAGGACACTATCAAATGGAAATCCTACCCAGACCTACTATAGACGGTATTGATTAGGAATTTGAACTTTTTGCAAACGATCTGTGGCACCATTCTGAATTACACAGTTTAGCATATTCATATACCTGCTTTTCTGTTTTTATAAGTTTAATAGAGGAATAATGATTTAAACAGACAGAAATTTAGCCTGGCCACTAGGAATTTGGAAAGTATTTCCATTTCTATGATTCCACTTAATCCTGAGTTTCTTTCTCTGTCTGTTCATGTATAAAGCAGATGCTTTACTTACTAGAGGCTCTCTATTCTGGCTGTCACATTTGGATAGCAGTTTAAATTAGTGGCAATTGGATTTTGAATTAAATGAACATGTGAATGATCAGACTGCACAAACAGATCTTTCATGAAAAGGGAATGAACTTTTTGTTGAAATTACTAGGGGGCTAAAGCAACACATCCTTGGACCTTGGCATTTCCTATTTCTCTTCCATTTCTTTACTGCTGTTTATCAGCAGAAAATTTTAGGAGGCACAGGGTCCTTGAGGCAATTGAAAAAGGATTGCACTTTCCCTGAGATTTACAGCAGACTTCTCAGATGAAACACTCCAAGCCCGAAAAACAATGGTGGGATATTGTGAAAAGACTCAATGAACTTCAGGATTCACCAAGAATTCTTTAACCAGCTAGACTTACTTTCAGATGTGAAGGAAAGATACACAACTTCATGGATAAACAACAACTCAGGAAATTCATAGACTCAAATCCAACTTTAAAAGAAGGATTGAAGGCTCTATTGTAAAATAAGACAACCCAAAACCACAACAAGTTTAAACAGAAAGATGGCACAAAATCCAATGACAATAATCTCAATGTCAATGGTCAAATGCACCAATTAAGAGACATAGGGTGGCAAAATGGATTAAAAAACTGAGTCCAACATTCTGCTGCCTACAAGAAACATATCTGAATAATCAGAGCAAGCACAGACTCAAAGTCAAAGGCTGGAAGACCATTCTCCACGCAAACAACTCCTCCAAAAAGGCAGGTGTGGCCATACCTGTATTTGACAATATAGACTTCAGGCTGAAAAAGGTTAAAATGGACAACAAAGGCCATTTCTTAATAATTAAGGGGTATGTATACCAGGAAGAAATCACACTACTGAATATATATGCTCCAAATGAGGGGCCAGCAAAATACTTAAAACGACTATTAATAGACCTCAAAGAAGACATTAACAGTAGCACAATAATAGTCTGAAACTTCAACACTGCCTTACTGACTATGGATAGATCAATGAGACTGAAACTCACCGGAAAATACTAAACCTGAAGGAAGAAATGGAAGAAAGAGAGCTGGTTGATATATACAGGGATTTTCATGCCAAAAAAAAAAAAAGCTGAATGCACATTTTTTCCAGTGCACATGGAACATTCTCCAAGATAGACCATATACTGAGACAAAAAGCATACCTCAACAAAATAAAAAATATAGAAATTGTGTCAACTATCTTTTCAGATCATGATGCACTGAAGGAGACAGACATGGGGCAGAGCTGCTACTGGCTTTCACTGTGCCCAGCCACTCATGAGGTGCCCGGGAGGGATGGCAGGTTCTAGCCCTGGCCTGCCACCCCAGCCGAGCCTCACAACAAGCCAGACGACTCCCCCACTCCATGAGTACCTCCATTTTCCACATCCGACTTCCTCCTCGCCAGAACTCCACCCAATAGACCAGCCTATCACAGCCCGCTTCATCAATAAATGCTGGATTTTGAGATGACAAGAGTATGCTACCCGCACGGCAGAGCCTGGCAAGCTACCCGTGTCAGGTAGATTTTGATATGCCAGATACCAGTAACAATTATAGACATTCCAATGACCTGATGGAATGGTTTGAGGCTCTTTATGTTTCTGGAGCAAGCAGGTTCCCTTGGGCTCTACTTGCATGAGACAGGTCATATGGAGATGTTACTGGTGCCCACTCGAGCAAATCGAAGATGAACAGGAAGACAGTGATACAGACAGTGATGCACTGAAAATAGTAGTTAACCATACACAGAAGCAGGGAGTCAAACCAAACACCTGGAAACTGAACAGCTCACTGCTGAACAACAAATGGGTCATAGAAGAAATCAAACAGGAAATCCAAAGATTCCTAGAAACAAATAAAAATGAAGATACCAACTATCAGAACTTAGGGACACAGCAAAAGCTGTGTTAAGAGGAAAGTTTATAGCTCTGCAAGCATTCATAAGGAAAGAAGAAAAGGCCCACATAAATAACCTGATCTCACAGCTGAAAATTTTAGAAAAAGACCAACAAAAAGTAGCCCAACCCAGGCAGAAGGAAGGAAATAATAAAACTTAGGGAGGAAATCAACGAGCTGGAAAACAAAAAAAAAATCCAAAAGATTAATGAAACCAAGAGCTGGTTCTTTGAAAAATTAAACAAGATCAACAAGCCACTGGCAAGACTTGTAAGGACAGGGAAAGAGAGAACCCAAATAAACAGAATTAGAAATGAAAATGGTGACATCACAACAGAAAAGACAGAAATCCAAAAGATAATCAAAGATTACTTTGAGAACCTGTATGCCACGAAACATGAGAACCTAGAAGAAATGGATAAATTCCTGAAGTCCTATAACCTCCCACGGCTGAAACAAGAAGACCTTAAATACCGAATAAGCCTATCGCCATCGAGGAAATTGAAACAATAATTAAAAGTCTGCCCAAACACAAAAGCCCAGGTCCAGATGGGTTCACTAACGAATTCTACCAAACCTTTACGGAGGACCTACTGCCTGTCCTGTTCAAGCTCTTCCAGGAAATAGAAGAAACAGAAACACTCCCAAACAGCTTTTATGAGGCACACATCACCCTGATACCCAAAGCACGGAGAGACAACACAAAGAAGGAAAATTACAGACCAATATCCTTGATGAACACAGATGCTAAGATCTTCAACAAAAATACTAGCAAACAGAATCCAAAGACTCATCAAAAAGATCATACATCATGACCAAGTAGGATTCATCCCGGGAATGCAAGGATGGTTCAACATTCGCAAGTCAATCAACATAATACATCATATCAATAAGAGAAAAAATAAAAACCATATGATCCTATCAATAGATGCAGAAAAAGCATTTGACAAGATCCAGCACCCATTCATGATTAAAACCCTCCAGAAAATGGGAATTGAAGGAAGCTTCCTCAAGATAGTCAAAGCCATCTACCAAATGCCCACAGCGAGTATCATTCTCAATGGGGAAAAATTGAAAGCCTTCCCCTTAAGATCAGGAACACAACAAGGTTGCCCTCTCTCACCTCTTTTATTCAATATAGTACTGGAAGTACTCACCATAGCAATCAGAGAACATAAGGACATTAAGGGCATCCAGATAGGCAAGGAAGAAATCAATCTATCATTATTTGCAGATGACATAATATTATACTTAGAGAATCCTAAACTCTCGACCCAAAAACTCTTAGAAACAATAGATATGTATAGTAGAGTGGCAGGGTACAAAATCAATACCCAAAAGTCGGTGGCTTTCCTATACACAAATAACGAAAGAGAAGAAAAGGATATTAAGAAATCGATTCCATTCACAATTGTACCACAGAAAATCAAATACCTAGGAATCAGCTTAACCAAGTGTGTAAAGGACCTATACAAAGAGAACTACAAAACACTGCTTTCAAGAAATAAAAGAGAACACGAGGAAATGGAAACACATTGCCTGCTCATGGATGGGGAGAATTAACATTGTCAAGATGGTAATACTCCCTAGAGCTTTGTACAGATTCAATGCGGTTCCTATTAGGATAACCATGACATTCTTTTAAAGAAATTGACCAAACACTCCTGAAATTCGTAGGGAATAATAAACCCCCATGGATAGCTAAAGCAATCCTTGGGAAAAAGAAGATGGGAGGCATCACCTTTCCCAACCTCAAACTGTACTACAAAGCAGCAGTAATAAAAACAGCGTGGGACTAGAATAAAAAACAGACCTGTGGATCTATGGAATAGAGTTGAGTATCCCGACACCCACCCTCAAACACATGATCAGTTAATCTTTGATAAAGGTGCAAAGAGTCCAAACTGGAGTAAGGAAAGCCTCTTCAACAAGTGGTACTGGGAAAACTGGACAGCTACATGTAAAAAATTAATTTGGACCTGTGTCTAACACCTTGCACAAAAATCAGATCAAAATGGATTAAAGATCTCAATATCAGACCTGAATCCATAAAGTACATTGAAGAAAATATAGGAAAAACCCTCCACGACATTGAAGCTAAAGGCATCTTCATAGGTGAAACATCACTAACAAAGCAACTAGAAGAAAAGATAAACATATGGGACTACATGAAACTAAAGAGCTTCTGCACCTCGAAAGAAACAGTAACCAAGATAGAAAGACAGTCCACAGAATGGGAAAGAATATTCACCCAATACCCATCTGATAAGGGGTTAATATCCAGGATATATCAGGCACTGATACAGCTATATAAGAAGAAAACAGCCAACCCCATTAAAAAATGGGGAGAAGAGATGAACAGAAACTTTGACAAGGAAGAAATTTGAATGGCTAAAAGGCATATGAAAAAATGCTCATCATCACTAATCATCAGAGAGATGCAAATCAAAACAACAATGAAATATCACCTCACACCACAGAGACTGGCCCATATTCAAAAGGGTAAAAGCAACAAGTGCTGGCGTGGATGCGGGGAAAAAGGGATTCTCATACATTGTTGGTGGGAATGTCGACTTGTACAACCTTTCTGGAAAACAATATGGACATTCCTCCAAAGACTAGAAATTGAGCTCCCTTTTGACCAAGCCATACCACTCCTGGGAATATACCCTGGGAAGCCAAAAACACACAGTGGAAACACAATCCGCACTTTTATTTTCATAGCAGCACTATTCACAATAGCCAGAACCTGGAAACAACCAGTATGCCCGAGAACTGATGACTGGATAAAGAAGCTTTGGTACATCTACACAATGGAATACTATGCAGTGGTTAGGAAAAAATGAAGTTATGAAATTTGCCTATAAATGGATGGACATGGAAAGGATCATGTTGAGTGAAATTAGTCAGAAGGAAAGAGAGAGACATAGAATGACTGCATTTATTTGAATGACATAAATATATCAGGTGGTCTTACCAAAAGTGGAAATTACCGCAAACGTGAGGGAGTCAGAGGTTAGGTAAGACAGAGAAGGGAACATGTGTGAATAAACGTCGAAAGGGCTGATACCAGCATAGAACTGAGCATTAAATACAGGCAAAAAAAATGCACACGATGGCTTCCAAGTGTATGTAGTGCAAACCCACATTGTGTAGGAGAAGGAAGGGAGAGAGAGAGGGAGAAAGAGGAGAGATAAAGAACCTGCCATTTAGGCAGGCTATGGGAGGGTGGAGGGTATTGGGGACATTGGTGGTGGGAAATGGGCACTGGTGGAGGGCGGGTGCTGGAACACTATGTGACCGAAACCTCCAAACATGAACAACATTGTAATTGTATATCTCACGGTGGTATAATAAAATGTTTAATTAAAAAAAAAAAGAAAAAGGGTTGCACTTTTTTGTGGAACATTTTGGGAGGTAGACCAGTTTAGAGGGTTATAGACACTTCATTCCATCTTTTGAATCATAGGGGTGGGGAGAGGGCAAAAGAGCTCTGAGTATCTTGCCACAATAAACTTTTGGGAAAGAGCAAAGGGTAGATTATTAGGGAAAACAATTTTTAAAACACAAATCATCTAGGTTCTTCCTTTGTTGAGTTTCTTTTTATTTCTACATGACATTTGATGAATTGGCTTTTGCCCTGTATGTTTCACAGGGAAATCTGGGGACTACTGCTTGATACCGAGCCCCATTAAAATATTTGTGCAGCTAGTAGATGAAATTTTATAAATCCTCAGGGAAGTAATTTGCATTCTTTGGGCAGTTAAACCTGAAACAGAAAATTTCTAAATTTTGAGGGGAAAATGGTATATGTTGTGTATATGTATTATATCTGGTGTATGTGTCTGAGGAAGTAAAGGAGGCGTAACTAGAAATAATTTTGAAAGATGAAGGTGGGATGGGGGAACTTCCCCATTCCTGTCTGTAAGCTGTTTCTGAACTAACTAATAGCATACAGTATCCTTTTCTGGATACTGATACACCCGGCAGAGCAGAAACCAGCTTTCCCCAGTGATTGCGCGGCCGCTATGCAGCTGCACGATTTACCTCCAAATTACCGTGAATATTCTACCCACCCCTCTGAGACAGTCCCACAAAGTAATGAGAATATAGCGCCCTCACAGCAGAGCCTGGCAAGCTGTCCAATGCATGTTCAATATGCCAAAACCAGTAACAGAAATGTTTATTTTCCTGACCCCCGAAAGAGCTCTTAATATGGCAGCAGTAAGAAAGCCGAACAAGCAGTGCCTGATAAAATTTCACGGCCATCCTAGGCTGCCAAAAAAGAAGAAGGACTAAAATTACTGTCTGTACTTTCAATGCACGCACGCTGGAATCAGAAGTATATATTGAGTATCTGATTGTACAAGAGCAAAAGATCAAGTACGACATCATTGGTCTGACTGAGAAGAGGAGGCATCAGTTGCATCATGCTGTATTTGACACCGGAGAAAATTGTTCCTTGGAACATGTGACGAAAGAGGCATCGGTGGCGTTGGTGTCCTTGTCAACATGAACATGGCAATCAACGTTGATTCATTTGAATGCCTAACAAACCAGATAGGACGATTATACTTGAAGAGATGTGGCCCACTACCAGTAATTTCTAGCTTCATTGTCTACGCACCAATATTCACATACAAAGGGGATGAAATTGGGAAATTCTATATGGAATTGGAGGAGTTCTATAAAAAAGATCACACCTTCTACAAGATCATAGTTGGTGATTTTAATGCCAAGATAGGATCAAGAAGATCAGCTGATCGGGACTTCACATCGGGACCCATGGCCTAGAATGGAATGAATAGGGTGAGATACTATCTGAGTTCATCATGTCCACCAAGACCATTCATGGGAACTCACAGTTCCAGAAGGCTGAAGCGAAACGTTGGACATGGGAATCTCCTGGTGGACAGTTCCACAATGAAATTGATCACATCATCTTCAATCGATGGTTTTGTCTGACCGATGTTGCTGTCGCCCCCAAATTCCAAACAGGATCGGACCACCATCTCCTTCGTGCAAAATTCTACTTCCCGCAATGGGGAGAAAAGGCTGCAAAGTTTAAGAAGAGAACTCCCAGAATGACCACCAACTGGGAACTCTTTGGCACCATTGCAGCAACATGGGAAGATACCATCATTGATGACATCGATGAAGAATATAACCAACTGGTTCAGCACCTCCATGATGGTGCGAAGAATGCCAAGAGAGAGAAAGACACAAAAGGAAGCTTGTCTTCAGAAACTCTTGAGCTCATTCGCCAACGTGGCAAGGCACAAGCCTCAGGAGACCAAATGCTAACGTCCAAGCTTGCTAAATGGTGCAGAGAAGCGATAAAAGATGATAAAAGAAGACCTCAAAGACAGAAGAGCAGAAATACTGGAAGATGCAGAAGAAGCTGGGAAAAGCATTCGCGACTGCCCGCCTGTCCTTCGCCAACTATAAGACCAAGATGACTGCCCTCCGACACCCTGGATGGATCTATCACATCTTCCAGAAAGGCAATGCAGAAGATTATCCAGGACTTCTACTCAAATCTCTTTGATAGCCACATCCACCTGCCCACACACCAAATTCCACAGGATGGATATGTCATTCCCACCGTTCTCCCTTCTGAAATCTGACATGCCATCTTGTCGGTAAAGAAGGGAAGAGCACCAGGCCCGGACAAAGTCAGACCCGAACACCTGCAGAATCTGCCGTCAGTACTCATCAATACACTAGCTCGGCTCTTCACACACTACCTGTCCGAATGCAAGGTGCCTTCCCAATGGAAAACCAGCAGGACAGTTCTACTGTTCAAGAAGGTAGACATTCACAACATCGGCAACTATCGCCCCATCTTCCTGTTGTCCGTCATCTACAAGCTGGTTACACGAGTCATCCTGAACAGGATTAGCAGAACACTAGATGAAGGAGAACCATGTGAGCAAGCAGGCTTCCTGAAAGGATTCAGCACAATCGACCATATCCACATGGTAACCATGCTCATTGAGGTTTGAAGGGAGTACAAGATGCCGCTCAGTCTCACGTTCATTGATTTACAGAAAGCCTTTGATTCTGTGGAGACTGAAGCTGTCATCGAAGCCCTAGCCAAACAGGGTGTTCAAACCCAACACATCAAGATCCTTCATGAGCTCTATTAAGATTCACCACCAGGATCTCACCATTCTACAAAGAAGTGATCATTTATGTCAAAAGAGGGGTTCGACAGGGTGATACCATTTCACCAAAACTCTTCAGCGCCACCCTCGAGAACATCATGCGACAATTAGAATGGGAAGGAATGGGAGTGAAATAGATGGTCGGCAACTACACCACCTCCACTTCGCTGATGACATCGTTCTAATAACACCAAACATTAGCCAAGCGGCACAAATGCTGGCTGACTTCGACCGAGAACATGGAAAGATAGGTCTATAGCTGAATCTAAAGAAAACCATGTTTATGAAAAATGAACTAGTTCCAGAGGCCCCATTCACTCTCAATGGAACAAACATCTCTGAATTAAGCAGTTATGTGTACCTAGGTCGAGAAATCATCATGATGAACGACCTAAAACCTGAGCTGCGCAGGAGGAAGAGAGCGGCATGGAATGCCTTCAAAGGCATCGAAGAAATAGCTAAAAGGACAAAAGAATCTCCGGCTCTGGGCACATCTCTTCGACTCCACCGTTCTCCCTGTATTAACATACGCCTCAGAGACCTGGGCCCTACGAAAGCAGGATGCGAATGCTATTCAGGTCTCCCAGAGAGGCATCGAAAGAGCTATGCTTGGAATATCACGCTTCACTCAAGTGAGAGAAGGAATCCGGAGTTCTGACCTCCATCGCTATTCCAGAATCAGGGATGCTGTCTCGCTTTGCCAAGGTATCGAAAATCAGATGGGCTGGACATGTAATGCTATTTGGAGACAACCGCTGGACTAGAGCCATTACTGACTGGATCCCACGGGATGTCAAAAGATCACGTGGCCGCCCACCTACAAGATGGTCAGACTTCCTTGTAAAGACCCTGCAGGAACGGTTTGAGGCTCTTCATATTCCTGAATCAACCAGATGCCATTGGGCTACATTGGCACTTGATAGGGTCCAATGGAAATGTTACTGGCACCTGCTCGAGCAAATTGATGAATAACGGAATTCAAGTGATCAAGTGATCCTTTTCTGCATTCATGTTTATACTATAAATACTTGCTTATGGCTGTTCTTGGGACCCATTCCAACTTCATTTTATTAGAAACTGGGGTGAATATATACAGGAAATTTCTTTCTTCCCTCCTTCCTTTCTTCCTTCTTCCCTCTCTTTCTTCTTTTCTTTCTTTCTTTCTTTCTTTTCTTTCTTTCTTTCTTTTCTTTCTTTCTTTCTTTCTTTCTTTCTTTCTTTTCTTTCTTTCTTTCTTTTCTTTCTTTCTTTCTTTCTTTCTTTCTTTCTTTCTTTCTTTCTTTCTTTCTTTCTTTCTTTCTTTCTTTCTTTCTTTCTTTCTTTCTTTCTTTCTTTCTTTCTTTCTTTCTTTCTTTTCTTTCTTTCTTTCTTTCTTTTCTTTCTTTCTTTCTTTCTTTCTTTCTTTCTTTCTTTTCTCCAAGAGATACTTGGCCATGATGAATCAACCATAATGTAATCAGTTCTACTAGTTCAAAGAGACATGCCATGCGCCTCTGGGAAAACTGACATGTCTCTAATTCTAAATGTAATGGCAAAAGTGATTTATTCTGATAGATTATGGACCTTAGTGGGGATCTAGAGCTTGTTGGAATTGACTGCCTATATATTCATGGTAAGAAGTATTAATGCCATTCTCTACAAATTATATTCTGAACTGCTTTATGGTTCAGAATGTAGGCCCTCCCCACTTTTCTAGAAGTCATATCTAAGGAAGTCAACTCTGGCATATCAGCATTTGTGAAGCTTGAGCTAAAGGGCCCACCTAAAGATCTGCATTTCTATATGGTCTTTTACCTGGCTTTATCCCTAGATAGCCCAGCCCACAATGAGCTGGTCTGGAAGCCTCTGGTGGACTTCTGACAATAAGAGAAGCTAGAAGCAAGGAGAAGGGGCTCATCGGCCATTTTGTCTCTCTGCTGGCTAGGCTCTCTGCTTGTTTGGATTCCTTTATGCCTGGACTCAAGCACATGGTGTTGGGTGCAGCTCCCATCTTGGCCGAGAGCTCTAATCTGAACATATGGTCTGAGTTTAGCTAGATACTAGAAGTCTGAGGTTTTCCTGATATTGGATTGCAGATCCTGTGTAAGTAAAAGCCTTTTGAAACTTTGCTGGATTCACAAGTCTTTTTTTTAAATACTTTATTATATTACCATGAGATATACAATTGCAAAGATGTTCATGTCCAGGTTTCAGTCATACATTGTTTCAGCACTGATCCTCTCCACCAGTGCCCATTTCCCACCACCAATGTCTCCAATGCCCTCCCCTCCCCCCTATCCTGTCTCTATGGAGAGTTCTTTATCTCTTTTCTCTCTCTCTCTCTCTCTCTCTCTCTGTCTATCTCTCTACCTTCTCTTACACACTTTGGATTGTGATACATACATTTAGAGGTTATCATGTGTATCTTTTTGCCTGTATTCAATACTTAGTTCTAGGCTGGTATTATCATTTACAACAATTGTTAGCACACTGTTCCCTCTCTGTCAACCCAACCTCTGACTACTAGACACTTGTGGTAGATTCCACTTTTGAAAAGACCTCCTGCTCCATATTTTATCTGACATTGGATATTGGTATCATAATATGTATATATATATATATATATATACATATATACATATGTATATACATATACATATATATTATATATATATATATATATATATACACTATTCACTATCTTCCAGTTCATCATCTGTTTATTTGAGTGGGCACCAGTAATATCTCCATATGTCCTGTTTCATGCTAGTAAAGTCCAAGGGCATCTGCTTGCTCCAGGAACATAAAGAGCCTCAAACCATTAAATTAGGCCATGGGAATGAACTAATATAATTGTTACTGGTATTTGGCATGTAAAATACGACACGGGCAGCTTGCCAGGCTTGCTGTGTGGGTGGCATACTCTTGTAGTCACCTCTAAATATAGCATTTATTGATGAACTGGGCTGTGATAGGCTGTCTGCTGGGTGGAGTTGTGACGAGAGGGAAGTCTGCATGTGGAAATGGCGGCCCTCATGGAGTGGGAGGGTTGTCTGTCTTGTTGTGAGGCTCTGCTGGGGTGGTGGGCCAGGGCTGGAACCCACCATCCTTCCTGGGCACCTCGTGAGCAGCTGAGCACAGGGAGAGCAAGTAGCAGCTCTGCCCCATGTCTGTAAGTCTCTGGATCAGCATACCTGGGCTGGATTGGAAAACACTGCTGCAGGGTGGGTGTCGATGATCCGGGCTGTGATAGTCTGTTGCTGGGTGGAGTTCTGACAAGAAGGAAGTCCGATGTGGAAAATGGCGGTCCTCATGGAGGGGGGCCGTCGTCTGGCTTGTTGTGAGGCTCTGCTGGGGTGGCAGTCCAGGGCTAGAACCCGCCATCCATCCCTCCCGGGCGCCTCATGAGTGGCTGGGCACAGGCAGAGTAAGCAGCAGCCCCATGTCTGTGAATCTCTGGATTAGCATACTTACATACATATATACATACATATATATATATACACATATGTATCTATATATTTATGTCATGCAGATAAATGCATTCTATATTTGTCTTTTTTCCTTCTGGCTAATTTCACTCAACACGATTCTCTCCGTCTCCATCCATTTATAGGCAAATTTCATAGCTTCATTTTTCCTAACATCTGCATAGTATTCCATTGGAATTCAAGAGTCTTAATCTGTCCACCACCAGCCGTCAATCCCTGGGAAAGAAGGGGATCCTGTCCTGCTTCTCAATATTTTTGGGAAATGAAGCTGCACCTCAGCACAGCTCAGCAGAGTTGTTGCCCAACACAGCTGTACATGTAGATGTACCATGGTTTTTTTAACCACTCATCCATTCTCAAGCACCTGGATTATTTCCGGATTCTGGCTATTGTGAATAGTGCTGCAGTGAACATAGGAGTGCAGATAGCTTTTCTGTGTTGTATTTGGGGCCAATAGGTTATATTCCAAGGAGCAGTGTTGTGAGTCATAGGGAAGTTCAATATCTAGTTTATTCAGGAATATCCATATTGTTTTCTAGAAAGACTGGACTAATTGGCATTCTTACCAGCAGTGAATGAGACTGACCCTTTCTCTCCACATCCACACAAGCACTGGTTGCTCTTGTTCATTTTGTGCCAGACTCTTTGTTGTAATATGATATTCCATTGTTGATTTGCATCCCCTAATCTTAGTGCACTTTTTCATGTGCATTTGAATTTGGCCATTTGAATTTCTTCTTTGAGGAATTTTCTGATCATCACTTCTCCCATTTTTTTGATGGGGTTGGTTGTTTTTCTCTCTTGTAAAGTTTTACCAGTGCTTTATATATCTTTGATATTAACCCATTATCAGATGAGTGTTGGTTAAATGATTTCTTCCATTTTGTGGCTTGTCTTTATTTTCTGGCCATCATTTCCTTTGAAGTGCAGAAGATTTACAGTATAATATAGTCACATTTCTATCTTTGCTTCATCTTGCTTGGTTAGTGGTGTTTTATCCTTAAAGATAGCTTTAGTTTCAACGCCAGAGAGAGTTCTGCCTAAGTTTTCTCTCTGTACCTTATGAATTCAGGTCTGATATTCAGGTCTTTGATCTATCTTGACTTGACCTTTGTGCATGCCTTTAGAAAGAGTTCTGATTTCAATTTTCTGTATGTAGCAGCCTAATTTTTTTAGCACCACTTGTTGAAGAGTCTTTCCTTGCTCCACTTTTTATATTTTTTATTCCTTTATTGAAAATTAACTGATAATATGCCTGAGAATCTATGTCAGGATATAGTCTATTCCACTTATCTGATGGTCTGTTTCAATACCACACTGCTTAATTACTGCCATTTCATAGTAAGTTTGAATTTGGGAAGAGCGGTGACCCCATCCTTTTTTTTTCTCAAGGATTGCTTTTATATTGTGTGTGTGTGTGGGGAGCATGGTTGAGGGGACTTGTTCCATACAGATATCAAGAGTGTTTATTTCTTTAAAAACTGACATGGGTATCCTTATAGAGACTGCATTGAATATGTGCAATACTTTGGGGAGCATTCCCCTTTAGTGATATTAATCTCTCAATCAGGAGTAGGGGACATTCATACAAAGGGACCCTCCCCACCCCCCAACATTACACTCCCATTCTTCACATATGGCATACCTTGGTCGGTGTTTGTGTTTTGTAATTTTTCCTTGTATAGGTCTTTCACCTCTTTGGTTAAGATGAATCCAAGGTACTTGATTTTCTTTTTTTTTTCCATTTTATTTTATTTTATTATTTCCTCCTCCCCCAAATATTGTTACACCATTTTAGACATACAATTGAAAGATGCTCATGTAGAGTTTTGGTTCCACAGTGTTCCAACACCCATCCCTCCACCCAAACCCATCTCCCATCACCAATGTCCCCACCTCCCTCCCCCTCCCACACCTCAACTACTTGGCGGGTTCTGTATGTCATTTCTCTCCTCTTTATCTCTCCCTCCCACCAAACTTTCCTGCTCTTCGTGGAATTCAGTGCATTAAAAGACATTACTGTTTCCACTATTTTATTTTATTTTATTTTCCAAAAAACTGGTTTTGCTCTGTTAATCTGGTCGTGAGGCAGTTTTTCAGCATCCGGACAGCGAAAATGGTGGCTAGTGTGATGGGCGAGTCTCATCCGGCTGCTTCCGGGACCCCCAGAGGTGATGGGCCCACTCCCAAAACCCGTCTGCCCTCCTGGCAGTCCCCTCTTCAGCTGGGCCCGGCGAGCTGAGTTCCAGCCTCCCCAGCCGCTTCATGTTATGGCTGATGGCCCCTGGGCAGCTCCTGGACGGGGCCACCAGGCTCGACAAAATGGAGAGGGAAATGGCCGAACCCTGACTCCATCTGATGAATTTCCCAGTGATTCCCGCTTCTGGGAGCCGCCTACCTGGGCTCGAACTGGTTTTGCTCTGTTGATCTGGTCGTGAGGCATTTCCCAGCATCCGGACAGTGAAAATAGTGGCTAGTGTGATGGGCGAGTCTCATCCGGCTGCTTCCGGGGGACCCCCAGAGGTGACGGGCCCACTCCCAAAAACCCGTCTGCCCTCCTGGGGGTCCCCATATTCAGCTGGGCCCGGACGAGCCGAGTTCCAGCTTCCCCAGCCACTTGTGAGCCTCTTCAGGCCATGGCTGATGGCTCCAGGGCAGCTCCTGGGCGGGGTCACCAGGCTCGACAAAATGGAGAGGGGGAATGGCCGAACCCCTGACTCCATCTGACGAATTTCCAGTGATTCCCGCTTCTGGGAGCCGCCTACCTGGGCTCGAACTGGTTTTGCTCTGTTGATCTGGTCGTGGAGGCATTTCCTAGCGTCCGGACAGTGAAAATAGTGGCTAGTGTGATGGGCGAGTCTCATTCGGCTGCTTCCAGGACCCCCAGAGGTGACAGGCCCACTCCCAAACCCGTCTGCCTGCCTCCTGGGGGTCCCCTTCAGCTGGGCCCGGGGACGAGCCGAAGTTCCAGCCTCTCCAGCTGCTTCATGTTATGGCCCCAAGGTACTTGATTTTCTGAAGCATACTTGTGAATGGGATTTTTTCCCTTAAAGATCTCCCTTCTGTTTCATTTTTTGTATATAGGAAAACACACACACACATATATAATTTTATATCTAGCTATATCCTTTCATCAGTGAAAAATGACTTTTTACTGTCTCATAACCATTTTCAGCATGAATTCTATGTCATCTGATACTACTATGGTCACTTGTTTTTTTTTTTTTTTTTGGAGCGGGGGATTGTTTGCTGAATAATTAGTCTTTGACTTTGGGTTTGTTTTGTCTGAGTTGTTTGTTAAAGGCAGCAGAATGTTGGGTACAGTTTCCTAATCCATCCTGCCACTTGTCTCTTAAATGGTGCATTTATCCAATTGATCTTGAGAGAGATTATTGTTATAGGGTTTCTGCAGGAACTTGGTGTGTTTGCAGGCCTTGCCCTGTGTTAAAGTTGCCCATTTAGTTCTAATACAGATGGTTTTGTGTAGGGGTACACTAGGTACTCTGATCTGGGAGCAGGGTCAGGGATCCCGTTCTGCCCCAAGGGATTGGAGGCTGGCAGGAGCGGAATGACGTGAGAATCCAGCAAAGTTCCAAAGGCTTTACTCACACTTTGTTCTTGTATACAATACAACAATAGGAAAACCCCGGACTTTAGATTCTTAGCTGAGCCTGGCCAAGTGTAGGCTTAGGAATCCTAGGCCAAGATGGCTGCTACCACGTGCTAAGGCCCAACAGGAAAGAGAATAGAGAGGGAGAGAGGGCGAAGAGGAAGAGAGGATGAAAGCAGGCTACAGCTTTTATAGCTTTTAATCACAAACTGGCCCACATCAATGGAAAGCAGTCAGGGTCAATCCCCCCTCAGGTAACTTTTTTCCAGGACCTCCCCTAGTCCATTGAAATCTTAATATCACCCTAGTTAAGGCTGCAGGTCCTGGTAGATGGGAAGGGCATTCTCATCTTGTGAAGATGAGAATTTCATAGTTGTTTTGTATATTAGCCTTTAGACTTATTAGAGAGCGCATGCTTCATGGAGGCAAACAGCATTTCTTTCTGGTCTAATTACTTAGAGGTCCAGGGTGGCCAAGTAAATATACTGGTAATATCAGTCTTGTGATTATTGTTGAAGCATGAGAGAAAATATTTATACCAGCCAGTATAGAATACATGGTAAGATGTATTGCCACATAAAGTCACAGATTCAAACTGTTTCCTTGCCCCTTATATACAAAGTGGCCTGCAGGAACTAACACCAGACAAGGTGCAGAGGCACTGGCAATAGTGTACTACAACAGTTTTGTGTCTATGATTTTCCTGAGTTCTTTATCTGTGAAGTTGACACTGTTCCTTCCAAATCCCTATGAGAGTCTGGCTGGGTAAAGTATTGGTGAGTCATTCATTTCACTTTTTTTTCACTATATATATCTCCATTGTCTTTAAGCTCAGATGGTTTTGTCTGATGTCTGCTGAAAATCTTAAGGCTGTGCCTCTTTGTATATAATTTCCTTCTTTGATTTTGCTGCTTTATGTACTCGAAGCACCATCTGTGCTTTTCACCATTCTTAATTTGATGTGTTTTAGAGCATATTTTTTTAGAATTTCTTTTAGCTGGTACCCTTTGAGCCTCCAAGGTCTGGGCGCATGCATTCTTCATTTCTGGGAATTTCTCAGCAATGATGACTTTGGCAATTGCTTCTTCATCAGTTTGGCTTTCTGACCCTATGGAACCCTAGTCAATCTTATGTTGTCCCTCTTGAATTCATCCCAAATTTCTCTTGTCATCTGTTCATTTATTTTGAGACTTTTTCCATGTTCTGTTTTTTTCTGGTGATTTTATGTATTTCACTGTGTGCTCGCTGATTCTGTCCTCAGCAGCTTTTACTCTGCTGCTAAAGACTTTCAGGGAGTTTTCATTTCATTTTACCAAATTTTTCAGATAATACTTTTATTTTTATTTTCTTTACTTCTGCTTACATTTTAATGATGGTCCGTTCCCCTACCCTTTTTTGAGCTCCTTATGCATCCTCAATCATTAGCTCATTATTACTGGTTCAGTGTTCTGGGATAGTATATTCACTAACTAAGCTTGGTAGGTTTCTGTGTTGCTTTACTTTGTGACCTTTGCAGCTTGGATCTGTTTCTTATCTGCTGTTGTGTGGTTAAGTACTTATGGTTGGGATGTCTTTGCATGTTTATGGTGAGTTATGCAGAAGTGAAGAAATGTGTAGCTGCTTAGCTTCACTCCATGGTCTTGCTCTTGCAGGCAATAGACAATTCTGACCTAGGTGATCCTGAGAAAAAATGCAAGGACCCAGGCATTGACTTCCTCAGTTACCAATAATTTGGGCTGAGTAAAGCCAGGGTGGGTAAGTGGCAATCTCTTCCTTATTCACTTTTTGGAAGTAATGTCAAACTTGATCTGAAGGGAACAAAGGTCAGTGAATTAGATTTGCTGCTAATGGATGGTGAGTGGGCAGTTTGTTGGTATGGTTGTGTTGACCTATAGGAATTGTCTAGTACAGAAACTCTACTTGAAACCAATAACTTTTTACAAAACAATATTGCCATTGTTTGTAAGAACTTTCACATAGTTCAAGTTTCTTGGAACTCTGGCACAGAGTGTAATAAAACAGCACTTCTGAAAACAGCCAACCAACTTGTATTTAAATCTTGGTTTTGTTTAAAATATTAGAAATGTTGCAAAGAAAGTATCAAGGCAAAGTAGTCTCCCAATAAATGGTAGTATTGCAGTCACTCCCTAGGATGAAGGACCACATATCCTATATAATGTCTAGGAGTTATTTGACCATCTTTAAATATTTACCAAATAAATTACTCAGTCACATGCTGTAATCAAACACTGCCATCCTGCATTCTAAATGAGACCCTGAGGTCTAATTACTTGACAGGGACAAATAGAACCGCCTCCAAGCAGTTCCCAGAACTAAACTACATTTCCCAGCATGGTCTCAATCTCCCTTTTTAAAATTTGTGTTAATGCATATAAAAGCCACAAGTGTTGATACAATTCTAGAGTTGAGTTTTATTAGATAACAAAGCTCCAAAATTAATTTCAATAAGCATACAAAAACAAATTTTGTGTGAAAAATTATGTTATTTGGGGCCGAGCGATAGCTCAGCAGGTAGGGCATTTGTCTTACACTACAGCCAACCCAGGTTCAATCCCTGGCATCCCATATGGTTCCCCTGAGCACTGCCAGGAGTAATTCCTGAGTGAAGAGCCAGGAGTAACCCTGAGTGTCATTGGGTGTTACCCAAAAAGCAAAAAAAAAAAAGTTTTATTTGATCACAGGGTTATTAAGTCTTTGTCTAAGAATTTATTAAGCTGTTTGTTGCTAGTTGAGCCTTCTGTGTTATTGTTTTTGTCTGTTGAGTTTTTGTTTGTTGGCTTCTATGTTACTTTCACATCTAATTTGCTGTGCTCCTATTGGAATTTCAGTATTGAGGAGCTAGATGGTGTCGCAAGGCTGCACATGCAACTTTATGGTCCACAGGCTACAGGAATTTTCATCAGAGCCAATGAAGTGGTGGAATTGAGCCCTTGGCAGGACTGCAGTTTCAGGGTATGGATATGGCTGCTGGGAACTTGATCCACCTGACTCCCAAAACCATTCCAGAAGTTGCAACCATAGGGACCAGTGTTTCCATGAATTTTAGTTGTTTGGCATACATCTTGGAAACTTAGTCAGGAATTGTAGAGCAGGGGCCAGTGACTGAGTAAACATGGTTGTGGCTTGGGATCAGTTTCCCACTGCTCTCACCTTAATTTCATGTGCAGTCTTATTCCAACACATGCACGATTTAAAATTGACTAAATATTTTCAATATTTTTTCTTGATTTGGGGGTCCACCCAGCGATGCTCAGGGGGTAACTCCTGGCTCTGCATTCAGGAATTACTTCTGGCAGTACTGGGACCATATGGGATGCCAGGATCAAACCCTAGTGAGCTGTGTGCAAGGCAAATGCCCTCCCAGCTGGACTATCACTCCAGCCCCATTTTTTTCACTATTATTATTAGATTTAACTGAGAAATGACTCTAGTCCAAGACCTGGGCTAAGTACTTTTACATGCATTACCTGGTTTAATTCTCATACGTAAATACACAAAATCCACAACATTGGTAAGAACCTATTTTTTTTCTCAACAATGAAACAAAAGTTTCAAAATTTGAGACTGTCCTGAAGTCACATAGCTGAACCAGATGTCTGAGACTATCACTACTTTATTGAGTGTCTTGCTCAATTAAGGTTCCTACTCGCATGACCATCTATATTTTTCACATTGTATTTCAGAATTTTACTTTGCTGCAATATAAATATATTCCTGTCATGTTCAATTCTGTGTCCCCAGAATTTCTTGCTTTATCTGGAAGCAATTCACAAGTATTCATTTGGGCCTGTTGAAGGGATATTGGAGGAATTCCAAAACCCTTGGTAGGCAATAAAGGCTCCTAGTGGTTGATATACTAGAAGTTTGTATTATGAGCAGGGACAGATCTATCTCACAAGTATTGTTAATATCCCTTGTTGCAGGACTCCTAAGGGCCGCTGCATCTGCTCTGGACTGCCTCCCGAAAATCACTCCAGAGGTAAGGGGGTAGTCTAAATGTGGCAGTTTATCTGACCATGTATGCTGTACTAGCTGGTATAAATATTCTCCCATGCTATCACAATCATCGTGGGACTAGCTAGATCTTACCAGCATATTAGCCTGGCCACGTAAGGACACCTAATTAGACCAGAGAGGAAATGCTGTTTGCTTCCAAACAAACAAGCATGGCTCCTGATAAAATATAAAACTACAATGAAGTAGAGGAGACTTGTGAGGCTTGGAAATATTTAACTGGCATTGGTGTTGATCTTTGGTACAGTGACATGCCATCTCAGAAACCCCCTTCTCTACATTTCAAAGGCATTCCCGGCTCAAAACATTAGCACAGTAAAGGCCCTAGGTGAGATGCAGGGAGGGACTACCTAAAGGCATTGGACCCTCCCTGCTTTCCATAACAATGGGAGGAAGGTCTGAGTTGCTGGGGGTATAAACTAGCCGGTTCCCGCTCTCCCGGGCTTCTTCTTCCCCGGTGGGATCTCGCCTTGTGGCGTTTATTCCCCTTGGGAGTTTCACACGTGGTGGTCGCCATCTTGGCCTACACGTGGCTGGGGTCCTAGCCTGGAATCTAAGCATCGGGTTTATCCTTTTGCTGATTTGTGTGCCTGAACCTGTGATAAGTAAAGTCTTTTAAAACCGCATCGGACTCCTGAGTGTTCAATCCATTTCTCGCCTGCTTCGGAGGTAGAAGGGAACTTCGCTTCCCGGCACTGTCGGGGACTCCTGGCGGAGCCACCCGACAATCCCCTAACAGAACCCTTTTATTTAGCCAGTGTAGTTATTCCTTATCTGGTGTGGGGTGTAACTGCAATTGTTCACACTTGCACCCTT